>JAJMHX010000029.1:0-128119 GCA_030575095.1 Scheffersomyces ergatensis | reverse complement strand
GTTTACAATGGTAATTATTGATGTATGTTGGGTCGAGCGATCCCAATCCATCAATATCAATAGCATCGATCGCAATAAATGGCCTATATGAATTTGGTAACTGACTATACGTGACAAGAACTTCAGATCCCGTACATGAAACAGTAATGGCCGAAGAAACTTCCGATGACTTAGGGAACCACCATGCATTGAGATTATTTGTGATTAAGGCTTCTAACGAGGTACAGTTAAGTGATCCACCTGTAACGGTTATTCCCAATGTACCACTGATGCCGTGCTCAGGGGGACAAGACCCACCTAAGAGGTACAAGGCTTCAGCGTTATTCCATGGTTCTGGTCTGTCGGCATAAACAATTTCATTTGGATCAGTGAAGGAGGGCAGTCCTGCGGGGAAATCGATTTCAAAAGGTAAATAATTTTTGCCATCGTTAAACTCAAGATGATTGAGATCAGCTTCTAACGCATTGGCGGCCTGTAAATCAATAGGTGATACTGAACCACCTGCATCAAACACGACTTCAATATATACGGTACCTGTAACATCTGTACCTGCAACAATATTATCTGATGCTATACATTGAATTACAGCATCTGTAGTGTCTGTAGCTGCAATCAAATCACAAGTGGCATAGACAATTTAATGGCCATGAGTATACCCAACTAACGATATAGTTCCATCATCGGCACGCTTTTGCTTATATGGAATATCTCGAGTGCTGAAACCAAATACATAAGGTAAAGTTAAATAGAACGTATCTTGACTCTTGACATTACCAAACTGAATTTTCCAATCCAAACCTATCAGCCACAATGGAGCAAAGGGATATGAGAAGATCCATTCTCCAGAATAGATCCAAGATGGTTGATGAACATGAGTGAACACACCATATGCATCAAAACTTGGAGTTGGTGAGGGAGAGGAACTTGAAGAACTGGAACTTGAAGTTGAACTTATACTCGAGGAAGAGCTGAGAGTCGACGAACTGGACGAGCTGGGTGAACTGGAACTGGAACTGGAACTAGAACTAGAACTAGAACTGGAAGAACTTGATATTTCACTAGAACTTGAGGAACTTGATACTTCACTAGAGCTTGAGGAACTTGATACTTCACTAGAGCTTGAAGAACTTGATATTTCACTAGAACTTAAGGAACTTGATATTTCACTAGAACTTGAGGAACTTGATACTTCACTAGAGCTTGAAGAACTTGATATTTCACTAGAACTTGAAGAACTTGATGATGAAATAGAGCTGGAGGAACTTGATGATGAACTAGAGCTGGAGGAAGTTGACGAGGAACTAGAGCTGGAGGAAGTTGACGAGGAACTAGAGCTGGAGGAAGTTGACGAGGAACTAGAGCTGGAGGAAGTTGATGATGAACTAGAACTTGGGTAACTTGACGACGAACTAGAACTTGAAGAACTCGATGAAGGACTAGAGCTGGAGGAAGTTGACGAGGAACTAGAACTTGGGTAACTTGATGATAAACTAGAGCTGGAGGAGCTAGATGAGGAACTAGAGATGGAGGAACTTGATGATGAACTAGAACCTGATATTTCACTAGAGCTGGAGGAGCTGGATACTGAGCTTGAGCTTGAGCTTGAACTTGAAGTGGAACTTGAACTGGATGACAGTGAAGAATGAGGGCTACGCTTACAATGATAATTATTGGTATATGTAGGGAAGAGTGGTCCGTAAATATCGATAGCATCTATCGCAATAAATGGCCTGTATGAGCTTGGTAACTGACTATACGTGACAAGAACTTCAGATCCCGTACATGAAACAGTAATGGCCGAAGAAACTTCCGATGACTTAGGGAACCACCATGCATTGAGATTATTTGTGATTAAGGCTTCTAACGAGGTACAGTTAAGTGATCCACCTGTAACGGTTATTCCCAATGTACCACTGATGCCGTGCTCAGGGGGACAAGACCCACCTAAGAGGTACAAGGCTTCAGCGTTATTCCATGGTTCTGGTCTGTCGGCATAAACAATTTCATTTGGATCAGTGAAGGAGGGCAGTCCTGCGGGGAAATCGATTTCAAAAGGTAAATAATTTTTGCCATCGTTAAACTCAAGATGATTGAGATCAGCTTCTAACGCATTGGCGGCCTGTAAATCAATAGGTGATACTGAACCACCTGCATCAAACACGACTTCAATATATACGGTACCTGTAACATCTGTACCTGCAACAATATTATCTGATGCTATACATTGAATTACAGCATCTGTAGTGTCTGTAGCTGCAATCAAATCACAAGTGGCATAGACAATTTAATGGCCATGAGTATACCCAACTAACGATATAGTTCCATCATCGGCACGCTTTTGCTTATATGGAATACCTCTAGTGCTGAAACCAAATACATAAGGTAAGGTTAAATGGAACGTATCTTGACTCTTGACAGTACCAAACTGTATTTTCCATCTTAACCCTATCTGCCACAATGGAGAAAAGGGATATGGATCGAGCCAATCTCCATAATCAGTCCAGGATGGACGATCAACGTGAGTGAACACACCATATGCATCAAAACTTGGAGTTGGTGAGGGAGAGGAACTTGAAGAACTGGAAGTTGAACTTATACTCGAGGAAGAGCTGAGAGTCGACGAACTTGATACTTCACTAGAGCTTGAAGAACTTGATACTTCACTAGAGCTTGAAGAACTTGATATTTCACTAGAACTGGAAGAACTTGATATTTCACTAGAGCTTGAGGAACTTGATACTTCACTAGAGCTTGAAGAACTTGATATTTCACTAGAACTTGAGGAACTTGATACTTCACTAGAACTGGAAGAACTTGATACTTCACTAGAACTTGAGGAACTTGATATTTCACTAGAGCTTGAAGAACTTGATATTTCACTAGAACTGGAAGAACTTGATATTTCACTAGAACTTGAGGAACTTGACAATGAGCTTGAGCTTAAAGTGGAACTTGAACTGGAGGACAGTGAAGAATGAGGGATAGGTTTACAATAGTAATTATTAGTGTATACAGGAAAGATTGGTCCGATAAGATTGTCAGCATAGATCGCAATAAATGGCCTGTATGAGCTTGGTAACTCACTATACGTGACATGGATTCCAGATGCATGACAATCAACAGTAAAGGCCGAAGTACCTTCAGAAGACTTAGGGAACCACCATGCATTGAGATCGTTTGTAATTAAAGCTTCATATGAGGAACAGTCAAAGTTTGAGGAGTAAAGATCCATTCCCAATTCACCGTAGACCCCATACCCAGGGGGACAAGACCCACCTAAGAGATAAAACCTTTCAGCACCATTCCATGGTTGTGGTCTATCGGCATAAACAATGTCATATGGATAAGGTACTATTTCTGGTGCAAAATCAATTGTATAATCCAAAGTATTTGTACCATCATAAAACAGAAGATAATTAGGACCAGGTTGTAAAGCATTGGCAGCAAGTAAATCAATAGATGAACCCGAACCACCGGCATTAAACACAACCTCAATATTTACAGTTCCACGAACTACTGTCTGCCGAGAACCAACAGCATTTACTACTGTACATTGAATTACAGCATCTGTAGTGTCTGTAGCCGCATACAAATCACAATTGGCGTAGGCAACACCAAAATCACTTAACTGGATTGTTCCGTCAATGGCACGCTTTCCCACGGGATTAGGCCGGGGCCAAGGGGAATTGAAACCAAACACATAAGGTAAAGTTAAAGAGAAAGTATCTCCAACATTATTAGAATTCTTTTTGATTTCCCAATCTAAACCTATCTGCCACCCAGGAGCAAAGGGATAATTTCCAAACACAGGAGTAAAAGTTGGAGAATTGACGTTAGTGAACACACCATAAATAGTAGTTGCACGCTTTTCGAGACTCTCAAGAGGTGCATCGTTTGCATCTTTTATGACATTGACTAATTCTGTCAGCGCTCGCAGAGCGTATAACAAAATAACAAGGAAATAATAACTTATCAACATTTTGATATACCAGATATTAAAATGAATTAAAGACAATTAAACCGTGATGAATTGAGGCCAAAAATGAATTTAGTTTTATTGAACTATTGCAAATATTTAAGAAAAAGTTTAGAATGGGCCAGGATTAGAGAGTTTATATGTTTTTGGATTGCTTGTATCTTGTAGAATAAATATAGAAATAATGTTGTGACGATCTTAGAAGTGTAAGTGCATGCATTAAATAATAGTAGGGGTAATTAGCGACTAACTCTCCTTCAAAGATTAAAAACAGACTGTCTAATATCCTTAAGGTATATGGGTTTAAATTGGCTTAGATTAGCCAAGAATGCATCTAATTGGATTTTGAAATGAAGAATAATTATTTTTATTTTTAATGTTGGGAGGGAGGGAGCAAATACGAATTCATTCATCTCAAAAGTTACGAAGTGTTCCATGATACAAAGTCTGGTTAATTACAGTGAAAAGAGCAACAGTTGTCAAGACCATTGTTAACCATTGTGTGCCAGTAGATAGATAAATCAATCAATCGATAATTTTTTGCAGTTAGAAAATAATATTTTCTTGTTAGAAAATAAGTTTGTCTAAAAAATAAAAAGAAGAAGGCCCATAATAATATGAATTGTGTGTTTGAGAGCAATGAAAGAATAAGACAATAACAGTGTGTGAAAATGTATGGAGGATACAAATGCGTTCAAGGTGTTATACCACTTTTCATACATCTAAAAGTGTTTCGATATCCGCAAAAAAAAAGACATAATCTGCAAAAAAAAAAAAAAACACAATTTTTTTTAAAATTTTATAATATAGTAAAAGTACTATACAAATTATAATCCAAAAGATAATTATTTTAGAAGAAGACGAAGACAAAGCAGAAGTAAAATATTATAAAATAATAAAATAAGATACTATAAATAATAATAATAATATATATATATACATACAGGCTCAAAATGATAGTTAAAAACTTTTCCAAAGTGGGATAAAAACGCCGTAGTCTAATCTTTCTAGGGACAGAGATTATCCAATCACTTTTCTTCCCACCAGGATCTGAAATGCTTACTCCTAATTCTCCAATTGAGTACTGATTTTGTAAATATGTACAAGATCTTCAACTTTTACTGGATCTTCTAGAAAGAAAATTTTTTTCTTTAACTACTACTATATTTAGTTAGGTTGGGGTTACTAAAAACAATCAAACCTGCAAAATTGCTTTTATTTAAATTTTACAGGTTACGTGGTTTTTTTTTATTATTATTTTGTCTCCTTTTTTTTTTTTGTTCAAGAGAGATTGATAGAGAACCCTTTTCAAAATTGTGTGTAATAAAATAAATTGAAAAATTTTTTTTTTCTTCCTCTTCATTTCATGCTTTTCATTTCTTCCAAGCATAATGGTGTACGAATTCTTCGTATTGACTTAGAGTAGCTATTTCTGGAGAAAACTTACACATATTGAGCTTGGTGAGTATGGTTACTTAGCACTGATGTTCATGTTCAATTGGCTTATACTACCAACCTTCCAGATTTATGATTTTGGTCCTTTTGTTTCACGCAATGATAAAGATGTATAAGCTAAAAAGGCTCTATATCTTCAGCCTGTCGTTCATAGACTTAAGGACACAACCTGTCCGTTGTTCTTCTATAAACTTATTGACATCACACCAAAAAAAAGACAATGAATATACTTTTACACTTTGCATAATCTAATTATTTATTAACAGTAGTATTAAGCCTCTGAAGAGATACGTTTTAATATACTAATAATTTTCATTGTTATCTAGTACTATATTATCAGAAGCATTGTTTCTAATTATTATCATTATTCTTATTATTTATTAATTAGACTAATCTATAGCATACAAGCAAATATAATAACTTGGTCCGGCATAAAGAAAAGAAAAGGGTTGATGGCATGTGGTTGGTTTTTTTGTAGTAGGATTATTGGCGGTGAGTAACTACTACTTGGTACAACTACCCACAATCTGCAGTCAAAGTCAGACTTGATTTCCTAACAATACCAATCAATCTATCGACAATGTAGACCATTATGAGTTCAATAAATAAATGTAAGTTAAGCCCATAATAAGTCGTCATGTACTTACATATAAAATATTATACATTGAAAAAGAAAATCTCTTCAAATGTACCACTAATCATCTTCATCCTTTGATAGGAGAATCCTTGAAGTGTACACCCATCATGTGTATAGCGGAGGTCACAATAGCAACTACATAAATGTAGATAGTGTGTGTGTATATGTTTATTATCTACTTCTTTATATGCGTGAATAAGTTTTATGATGATTCTATTTATTCATAATAATGGTTATTCAAATAGAGACAATGTAGTTCGTAAAGCAAAGTTGTTCATTGCTATTGAAAGAAACAAATCTATAATAGTGCGACAGTGGTACCATAATGGAAAACGCTGCTTTAGTTTGATTTGGTCTTTGATTCTGATTCTGATTTAATTTGAATTTTATTCATACCTATAAATTAGATTGAATTGGAAAAAAAAAAAAGAATAAATTAAAACGGTTGAATCATGGGGGAGATTATCAATTAAAGGAAAAAGGTGCATGATTTAAGCGTAAGCGTAAGCGTAATCACAAAAAGAACAAAACACATTAATTAATTAATTAATTTAAACTCGTAGTCATTTTTTTGAATATAGTACTCTCGAGCAATAACAGTCCTCGTTTCCGATTGCAGATCTCCTTTACCCTTTTGGTCCCCTCTCTCCTACTACAAAATCACTCTCTCGTGAATGTACAAAATAATACCCGCCACTATTGCGCAGGGTGCATGAATTTATCGCTAAAAAATAAAAAACATCAAAAAATAAAATAAAAATTTCTCTTTTTTTTTCTTTTTTTTTTTCAAAGTAAAATTTTTTTTTGGTTTGGTTTAGTACACAAAATTAAAAGCTCGTAATTTATAAAACTTTTAAAAAGAGATCTAAATAAATTAATTAATTAATTAATTGTTGTGTAGAGAAAGAAAGAAATGAATTCTAACTGGCTGATTGGTAAGAAAAATAGATTTCTCATTCCTTCCCTCTTCATGACACTTGAAACAAATCAACACATTAGAATTAAAAAAATGCTGCTATTACTAATTATTATTATTTTCATAGACTAAAAAACCCTTAATATACCCGTTCTATTTTTATTCTTTGCTTTCTTTTTGCCTAACATCAAGACTTTCTTTCTTACGGGTCATATTCGAATTAGAGGTAGGGTACAAAGACGACCTTGGAGATAATAGCACCCACACTTCGTTTGAGGTCTTTTTGTAGGGCACGCCCACACACACACCCACACACACACACATAGTACACACAAGCAGTAAGAAGACAATGGCTATCTTGGTAGTGGTGCTTACTGACAACACCACCCAACTAATAATTCAACAAAATAATAAAATATTATTAGATGAAGTGGTAATATTCTAAATTGGAGAACAATTAACTACTCCACAACTAGTTTTGCCTTCACCGCTACTTGAACCCTTTTTTTTAACTCTTTTCGATGGTTATATTTTATTCTTATGCATTATCGTTATTATTATGCGTTATCAAAGGTATTATTATTTATCATGTACTACTACTACTACATTATTATTATTAATTATTATTTATGTATTGCTAATTGTTATTGTTATTGATATGTGTAGATTGTTTTACATTAAATAAATAATAATCAACTGAAATTCTTCTTTTTACAGGTTTTGTTTTTACAGGTTTGCTACGCGATCCAATTCTTATTTTTTTTTTTGTTTTACAGTTTGTATATTGTCAAATTTGAGTGTAAAAAAAAATATTGTTTTTGTTAACATATACACATATATAGAGCTTTATGAAGAACTATCTAATCTTTTTTTGTTTAAAATATTCACCCCTACTTTCATTTAATTTATTTTTCATTTCAATTATTCTTGTGTTCATTTACAGCTGTTAAAATCAGTCAGTCTCCTTTAATAACTTTCAACTACACAAAAATAACTTAAATCAATCCCAAAGAATAGAGATCAACTGGGGTTATTCCTAGATCAATGATCAAAGATCAGTAATACGAGAAAGTTACAAATTGTGCCTATTGCGAATATGCAAGTAATTAATATGCAAGTCATTAATATGCATTAAAAATGGCAGTTTAGTTTAACAGGTTTACTGCAGGGTAATATAACCTTTGACTAAAAATTTATTTCCAATTCTGATTTCGTAACCTTAACACCTAAATCGATCAATCAAAACAAAAAAAATAATAATTAACCAGATTAATCAGTTATTTAAAGCAAGTCATTAAAATTTACCTAAGAAGAAAATAATTATTTACCTTTAAATTTCAGACTTTTTACACATCTTTATGATTCGTATCTGGATGCATGAAATGAATAGATGAAAAGAATCAATTTGAGCAACCCTAAATTAATAAATCTAGATCCTTAATGAATATGTCCGACTAGCAGTAACCACCCCTCCCCCCTAAACCATGTTCACAATCAACTTTACCATCCATTTTCATCTTTGAGTCTATCCGTACATCTTTATTTTTCGTAATTTTTATTTCACCTTTTGAATCATACGCAGCAAACTAAGATACTCAATATAGATTGATGAAAGTGGTATGAGAAATAATTATTATTATTTGAGCAATCCCGTATTCTTTTAAAGAGGATCCTTATCCTTATCCTTTTCTTTTTGGTTTTAGTTTTGACCCGCCTTGAAGTCCGTATACTAATTAATTTAATCCATCCCTTGAATTAAATTTATTAAATGTGGTCGACCAAAACTAATCTAGGACTAATTCAATATCCTCTACTTATGATCAAGATGAAACTATTACCAAACTAAATATCATATTCTTGTCAAATAAAAAAAAATAAAACTTAAAAGGTTGAAACATTGAAACTTTCAAGTTGAAAGGTAACCAAACTTGACTTGATGGTGATAGTTATTCAATCTTCTTCTTCTTCATGTATCATCTTTCGTTCCCTATGATCATAAATAATGTTTCATTTCATTAGAATCATTGCATTCACCTCCTCAAGCAATCAATCATAAGCATTATCGGATTCATCCCTTAAGTTAAAGTCACACAGCCTTCAGTTTTAGTATTATTATTAAGGTTATTCATCGCCAATATTATTCCGAATGGATCAAATAAAGAAAAAGAAACCAGACTATTTTCTAAATATTATTATTCAACTCACAATGATCTACTCCGTCTATTAATCAATTGATTTGAATTTTTTTGATTAAGGTTTGGTTTGTTTCGCTTCACTTTGTTTCGTTTCGTTTGCAAAAGTAGCCTTCTGGGTCAAGTTTAAAGAAGGAGACGAGACAAGAGGGGGATGACGATCGAAAATATCATCATTATTATTAAAAAATTATTAAAATCCAATAGTGATTATTATTAAAAAATTATTTAAATCCAATAGTGATAAATGCCATGCAATATCCTGAAGCTACCCAGTACTTGGAGCACTCGCTACCACGTCCCCCCCATTCCCTCCTTAGAGCAGATTCTTTAACCCTTTGAAGATAACCATATGACTTGAAAAAATAATTGGAAATGAAATGAAGAACAAGCTAGATCATTCAACCATCCAATATGAAAGCCTTCTTTTCAACTCTGACTTGTACTACATCATTCGTTTTGATAGACCATTTTTTATTAGGTCGGAATAGATTTGGTTAGGCTGGGAGGAATATTCTTTTTCAACAGACAGGAAAGGACATGATACCATAACAGCTAATTTAATAATCCTTATACCAATAGCTAGCTTCGCCCCCCGCCCCCCAACTTACCTTCTTATTTACCAGTGGAATTTCTCAGCTGCATTCTTACAATATTTCAGGGAATCTATAGTTGCACAATTCCCCACCTCGAAATTATCTTGATTCTTAGTTGTATCAAATTCAATGATTTTCGTAAGCTGTTCAAGCCATCCTTTGATATATACCATTTTATTGGTTCGATCGGCTTCACTGTACGTCACTCCCATTATATCCATACGACCATCATCATTATCCACGGTATCCCAGAATGCAATCGAGTTGGGACTTAAGATACTCTTACCATCTGAACATCTATGGTCCTTATTCTTTAAATCCCACGGCTCGGGGTTGACGTTGAAATCGACCAATGACGACACATAATTGATGATATAATTGTTATCCTTGTCTTTAGATATGACCATTCCATGAGGTCGATATATCTCATTGGCACATCCACAATTGTTGATATGAGATTTGGCCAATCCAAACCAATACTTCTTCTTCTTCTGGTTGTTGGACTTGGAGTTTACCTGGAATGGGATTTCAATTAAATTTGTGCCGCCTCTTAATTGGCCTATAGTTTCCTTCTCATCAGTTTCCACCCCCGATATCAATTCACAATCACCTGAATCCAACCCACATTTCAAAATCCTCAATGGTTCATAACTATATACAAAATTTATGAAATCTTGAGGTTCATCAAAGAAGGGAGTCCAATTCTTTTCCTTTTCCCGGGGAGTATCACCAATTTTCAATCGAATAATTTCCTCGGGTTTACTAAACACTCGATAAAAATGAATGGCGCGACGGAATTCAATCTCCTTGCTTTTACTATTGAATACAATCACGGGTTCTTGATCGAGTTCTTGCGTGAGATCATTATAATAATTCCTCAATAAGATACGAGGATCTTCAGGACCAAGAAGATCATCGTTGCCTTGTTTCGACTCGTCTTCATCAATGCGGACTTGTAAGATTGTGGGGTAAGTATATTGATCATGATTATTCGGGAAGGTAAAGTCTTTCAATTCTTGCCATTCTTTATTAAAGATTTGAACATACATGAGACTTATCGTGGGGGCATCCTTATGTTTAGCTGAACAATAGATGATTCTCTTGACCACATAATGAACTTGATATTTATCCATCCAAGTAGATGAACCACCAAAAGTAAACCATTTCTGATTGATGATTTGATCAATTGTTTCATGACGATTTCTATTATTATTATTATTATTATTATTATTATTATTATTATTCTCTTGAATATATTTTAAAATAGGATACGTGTTACTTTTAAGCATATCCAACCCTAATTGTCTGATTTGTTTTAATTCTTCATCGCCTGACCCCAAGTCAAAGATCTCATTTGATGCTTGTAAAGTACTAGTATGAGCAAAGGATGAACAGCTCGGTTTTATTTTCTTTTTCCTCAGTAATGATTCCATGTTTGTAAATATTGGAACATCAAATGATGAATAGTTCAAATCAATCATCTTGTTTGTGATGGGAGAGGAGAACAATGAAGAATGGGAATTGGAATTGTTGTTCTCATGATGATTAGAATGATGCTGAATAGAGTTCAGCCTTAGGATTGAAGAAATTAAAAAGTACCATACATTGACATTCAAGATAAAGATCATAAAGGTGAGGATATTGATCCGTAAGGAACTCTTATGATGATATCTATACATGGCATGGAAAGCATTTGATCTTCTTAAAACAACTATTGACACCAGAGTCACTATTATAAATAACACCCAGTAGAAAGCAAGATCATAGGTATGGACCTGTTCAACCATAAACAGGATCATATTTGATTCCATGGTCTCTTTTTGTTCTGATATTAAATTGTGATGAAATGACGATAAAATGATAAATAATAAATAACAATGGATATAATAAAGATAATTAAACAGACACCGCCTCCCTTTAGGTAACTTTTTTCTTTATATATAATATATTTTGTTGATGTTTAGTCTTAGTCTTTGTCTTAAGTTTAGGAGACAACAATAATATCTAATCTGTGATAGTAGGTAGGAAAGACAAGAGACGACAAGAAGTATCCCAATGGTTCCGATTTAAACATGTTGATTTGTCTCTCTCAACGGTCGTCTGACAATAACACAATATAACCATATATAATAATTTTTTTTGTTTGGGGCGGTTGGAGGGTCGTGTGGAAATGGCCAGAATCTTGCACTGCACTGCATATACTTTATTTTTAGATTAAGTATCGGAGATCTTTTTTTGAGTAAAGTCTATTTCTTCTTTTTAATCGTCATCATCTTCTTCTTCTTCTTCTTCATCATTCTACAACTACTAATTTTACTTATTGATTTGTGATAAAGAAAGGGAAATGACTCGCCTAATTGGATGTAAGTTGATCCAGGTTTAGACTTTCCGGATTGAGAGTGACATTGACATTATTCAAAGGTGTATTCCTTTTTTTTAAGGTAACTTCATTCTTTATCAACTATTGAGTCCGTTCTCACAGCTCCTAGCCTAACTTGAAATATAATATAGTAAGCTTATTTCTTCAGTAAGTTAATATTTTTTGAAAGAAATTTGCTTAAAATTCTTGTGAAAGCCAACAGACTTTGAAAAGTACAATTAATTTGTTAATATTATATCTTGAAGTTTTATATAAGCTTCAAGTTAAACTCTGGCTCATGCTATCCTCTTCTTGAGTTGAAAAGGTCCCATTTAACATAATTCTGTCTTTGCTGTGTCAAAATCCACTAAAAACAATTATCCTGCATATAACTTTACACTGGTACACTATAGAAAGATCTTGGGTCTATAATGTTATTGAAAAACTGACGAGTGTAACATAGCGTATCTTCTCTTTCCCTAAACTATCTGTTTAATTGGATTGTCTCTGATAAAGAAAGAAACAAGTCTTTACGATAATATTAAGTATAAATGGATAAAACATTTCCTAATTTGCTTAAATGATCTGCAGCAACACCTCGTTAAAAACAAAGTTACAGTTTTTAATTTTGTTTTACAGTTTATATAATTTGTTCCTTTTTTTTTTTAGCGAGGAACAACCGTTGGGGACTGTATACACTCTCCAACATACTCGAAGTCTAAGTCTAACAGTAACAATTTACTTTACTTATCTTTTTAATACTAATTCACTAGAAAACTTATAAATTAGGGTATCAACCGTTATTCATGTATCATTAATATTTGTAACTATTTGATTGCGTAGAAGTAGTTACCTTTCAACCATTTTTGTCTATCTACCTTACCTCTTCATATTCTGTTTGATAAGTGGAAAATATATCTTAATTAATATTTTGAATTGTTTCAATACTCTATTAATTCTATAAATTTCTTATCCTTTAAAACCAAATCATATTAAATAATAAATTACTACAGTTATAATATTCTTACATGATTTTGCATTTGATAACGGTTATTCACGGTTGGGTACAGCAGCGAAATTTGTAAAAGAAATTATTGTATTGAATCTCACCAAAAGAAAAATTCAAATTCAAAATCATGACAGCGAATCGACAAATTTGTCTACTCAAAAAAAAAAAAAGGCTCAAGTGAAAGCCTAACAGGGACCCTATTGATCAGACTTTTATAACACTTACAACTATATCATCCAATTCTAAATAAAATATGAAGTCATCAATACAATTTGCCTTTATTGCATCCATTGTGTTGTTTATATTTGGTCAAGTGGCTATAGCTGCTACTTCAACACCTCCTCCAATCACTCATAAAGTGTTTTTTGATATGACTGAAGATGATAAACCAATTGGGAGAATCACCATTGGATTATTTGGTACGATTGTCCCCAAGACTGTTGAGAATTTCCGTCAATTGGCCATCTCTAAGGATCCTGAATTTGGTTATACTGGATCTATTTTCCATAGAATTATTCCAAAATTCATGTTACAAGGTGGTGATTATGAAACTGGTCAAGGTTATGGTGGTAAATCCATTTATGGTGGGAAATTCGAAGATGAAAACTTTGAATTGGTTCATGATAAACCTTATAAATTATCAATGGCAAATGCTGGAAGAGATACTAATGGTTCTCAATTTTTCATTACTGTGGTTCCAACCAGTTGGTTAAATGGAGCTCATGTTGTCTTTGGTGAAGTCATTGATGGGTTTGAAGTGGTGGATTATATTGAAAATGTCAAGACTAGTTATGGTGATCGTCCAGTTAAAACCATTAAAATTGAACTTTCAGGTGAATTAGAATTAGAATCAGAATCTCAAGTTGAATCACAAGTCTCTGAACAAGCTTCAGAAAAAGTTGAAATTGAAAATGATGAACTTTAATCTGATCCCAAAATCTTTACGCTACATCATGTCATGCTATTCACCCATCCAAAGCTGATGAACCCATCTTTAGTTAACTTAATTTCAATATATGGTATTTTCTTGTAATATTATGTGGTTTAAAGGAGTTGAATTTTGTAGAATAAATAGTTCACATTGTCAAATAAAAAGTCTCCTGTGTGTACAAAAGTACTTACAGATAGAGAGATAACGTATAATTAAAGCAATTGCAAGTTTTAACTTTCCATATTGGAGTTCTTGAAATCTTTATTGACAATTTTAACTAACCACTCTGATAATTGTTGGAAAAAGCAATTT
Source organism: Scheffersomyces ergatensis (assembly GCA_030575095.1). NCBI lineage: Eukaryota > Fungi > Ascomycota > Pichiomycetes > Serinales > Debaryomycetaceae > Scheffersomyces > Scheffersomyces ergatensis. The sequence continues at coordinate 113,736 of JAJMHX010000029.1, read as the reverse complement.
TGGGTGGAAAGACACAAAATTACTAAAAACAATCAAAAAACCCGAGAATGTAAACACTACCAGTTCTTTTACTTTAATCAATCATCTATACGTGCTAGACATTATCTTGATGAATTTTGGTAAGTATAGAATGTCATTGGTGTTTACTATCCTTGCGTTTATCTTCACTGCCCTTGTGTTTTACTTCACCACCCAAGTTGGAGCTGGTGGTAGTATCAGCAGCAGTAGTGGTAGTGGTATTGAACCTAAAATCACCCATAAGGTTTATTTCGATATCACAGAAGACGACAAGCCAATTGGTAGAATCACTATTGGGTTATATGGTGATGTTGTCCCCCGTACCACGGAAAACTTTAGACAATTGACGATTTCTCAAGATCCTAAATTTGGATATATTGGATCGGTATTCCATAGAATCATCCCTAGATTCATGTTACAAGGTGGTGATTTCGAAACTGGTAAGGGATATGGGGGGAAATCCATTTATGGTGGTAAATTCAATGATGAAAATTTTGATTTGGTTCATGATAAACCATATAAATTATCCATGGCTAATTCTGGGCCAAACACCAATGGATCTCAATTCTTCATTACGACAGTTGTAACCTCTTGGTTGAATGGGAAACATGTTGTGTTTGGAGAAGTCGTCGATGGGTTCTCCGTCGTTGATTATATGGAAAAGGTCAAGACTATTTCTGATCGTCCTGTTAAAACTCTTAAGATTGCTGGTACGGGTGAAATCGAGGTTGAAAAAGTGAAAAATGAAGAACCAATTGAACAAGTTGAAGTTGAAGGTGATAAGGCAATAGTTAATTAATCACCCAAGAGTTATAAATCCATCTTTATTTGTTTTAGTGTTTCTAAAGTATTGTATTATTATTGTATACAATTTTATATGTACTTTAATTTTATATATTACAAAATTTATATAGTTTTAGTTTTAGTCTAATCATTTTCATTGACATTTACTTTTAACCCCAACATCTCAATCGTACTACCACGACCATAGAGTGGTATATCATCAAGATAAATACTTTTCGACTCGGTGCTGCCCGTAGAACTACTGGCACCATTTATATTATTATTATTATTATTAGTGTTGTTGTTGTTATTGCTACTATTATTGTTGTTTGTAGTAGTATTGCCCGTATTACCACCCGTTGAATTAATCCCATTCACGGAACCACCACCACCAGCATTATTATTATTATTATTAGTAAGCTCAAGTGATTTATCATGGGCCGCCACTATATTACTTAACAAACTATCAAAGGCCCCACTAGTGATCTCAATACTATTGGCATGGTTGGGTCCACCAGAAACACTATTTGTACCGATATTGGTCGTATTAGGGACACCACCCATCGTCGTCTGGGGTGTAGGGGCAATAGTCATGGGAGTCATGGAAGTGGAGGTTGTATTGGGCACGGCTAACGATGTGGATTTGGACATGAGAATCGAGGGGGCGGCCGCCACGGCTGGAGCTCCAGTAGTAGTGGCAGTACCTGCTGCAGTGGAAGTAGTACCACCAGCGGCAGTATTGATGTGAGACGACGACGAATGAACGGCATTATCATATGAATGCCCTCCATCTGAAATATGATACTGCGTCATATTATTCAATAAATCAATCGAGTTTTTAAGGGAAAGGATACTGGATAACAATCGGGATGCCAATATATCATATACTTTCGGGGCCTGGTAGACGTTTGCACCAATGATATAATAATCCTGAATGATTTGAACATTAGTAGGATCCAACCGTTTTTGCTTTCGAACAATCCAAAAATCAGGTTCTCGATTATAAGCCACGACAAATTCAGTACCTGTCATCTCGGCAAGTTTCGACTGGAAGAATTGTTGGAAGGTGATATTGATAGGGATTTGGATTTGTTGGAATTGGAATTGCATCATTAAGACTTGATTGTTGGAAGTACGATCATAGAATGGGGAAAGGGAAAAGTATTCAAGTACATTCCCGGAATGTAGTCCTCTTTCTTGGATGAATTCAGGTGATTTCCATTGTATTTCATCTAAGGCATCTGATGACATTGTATCACTGTGTCTATAAGGTATGATAAATTCGAAAGATGATATTTATTTATACAGATATAATTTGTGATTAATTTTGTTTTGAATATTTTTTTCCAGTAGTTGCAACTCAACCCAAACTTAACCATGAAATACCATTTTATTATTGTACACCTATCTATCTATCGACACTATACTATATATATCTACTCAAATCCTCTACCTATCAACAACGATATTATTAGCAATAATATACTTGTCCAACTCCAGTTTCAAACCCGTAGCCTCGACCAGCATTATATCAGGAGTTCGAGGGATTCGTTCATGATCCGGTAAAACCAGAAATCCTTCATTCTCCTTATGCAGATTGTAATGTTGTTTCCGTACTTCAAACTGATCATAAAGATCCAACTCTTCGATCTTTGTATATATCGAATCACCAAACCCATCGGATGCATACCGAGGAATCAAATGAGTATGAAGATGAGGAATACTTTGTCCCGACTCAGGACCATCCTGAATAGCTATATTCAAGGAGTCGGCATGGTAATGCAGGAGGATGAATTTATGAACAAGTTGAAGAGTATTCATATAGTCGATTGATTCTAATGGAGTCAAATCGGCGAATCGAATGACGGTTGGTCTTAAGGGTACAACAAGAACATGACCTGCCACAATTGGTTTCAAATTGACAAGGGCATAAGTATATTTTGATTTGAAAAACACTTGATTGTTGACGATGAATTTGTAGAAGTGAATCACGGGTGATCCCGTTGCAATTGACATGGTAGGGTTATCTATTTGTGATACAGAGTTGAAGGGTATGATAGGAAAGGAGGAAAGAGAGAAAACAAATTTGATTTTAAGAATATTTACTTACCGACTTGAAATCACGTGTACTACTTTGCAACTTTTCAATTCACTGGTGATACCACTCGAATGATACTACGATAAGTTAAGATATAGTTGTTACACCACTCTAGAGAGATAAACACTTGAACCATACTACATTTAAGTTGTTACCAAACTATAGAGATTTGAATAGTTTGTAGAGTAATGCCGCATTAAGGAAAATTATCCCAGGGGATAAAAAAACGCGACCAATCGGCTAAATGAATTTCAAATTTTGTACAAATCTAAACTTCCACAAGTATATGATATAAATGATAAATTAAATAAATTAAAAATTCTATATTATTATGGAAAATACTAAAACCTTTTTGAAATGCTATAAACTATAACAAGTTACTCTATAAAAAAGCAAACCAATAGGGAAAAGTGTAATCAAGTAAAATTAAAAGTAATAAACGCACGCGTTTATTTAATCCTTGTTAACTTTACCAAAATATTCCTTTGAAGAACCAACTTCTGGTTTAATGGTTTCAGCACCTGGAGTCCAGTTAGCAGGACAAACTTCACCGTATTTTTCAGTGAATTGGAAAGCTTCTAATAATCTCAAGGATTCCTCAACTGATCTACCAACTGGTAAATCATTAACGGTGATTTGTCTTAAAGTACCCTTTGGATCAATTAAAAAGATACCTCTCAAGGCAATACCTTCTTCTTCAATTAAAACACCATAATCTTTGGAAAGAGAGTGGTTAGTATCGGCAATCAATGGAATATTGATTGGACCTAAACCACCATCTTTTCTAGCAACATTAGTCCAAGCTAATAAAGAATATTCAGAATCAGTGGAAGCAAATAAAATTTCAGCATCCTTATCAGTAAACTTCTTAATGGCTTCAGAATAAGCAATGATTTCAGTAGGACAAACAAAGGTGAAAGCCAATGGAATAAAGGCTAACAAGACCCATTTACCTTTATATTGATCCAAGGTGATTTCTTCAAAGACACCATCAACAACGGCGGTTTTTTTGAAAGAAGGAGCTGGTTTTTGAACTTGGGCGACCATTGTGTATGTATGTAGTTATATATAATATTAAGTTAATATAATATAGAAGGGAATGAAAGAAGAGAAAGAAGAAGAGAAGGAAAAGGAAATTTAAAAGAAATTTAAAAAATTGAAATATCAATCGGATGGGAGGTTATTTCTCTTTATATATTATTATATGGGAAATTTTTCAATCCCGATAGTGGTGAGACTTTTTTTTTAAATGTCGTGTTTGGATTCATTTTTTTAACTGTGGTGTGGTGGGAGATTGTCGCAGAAAAATGTCGTTACTATTCTAGAAGGACCGCTCCATTACTAAGGTTATATTATTACCACCCAGGTGGTTGATTGGACATTTTTAAAGGGCTTTGAAACTTTGAGTTATCAATTTACAATTACAAAACGATTGTTTGCTTTGCTAAACCTAAACCTAAACCCATCCAATCGCCATCAAACACCATGATTACTAAATAGTTCTATATTAGCTCATTTTTAAGTACTAGTAATAATGTATTTCTATTTTAATCTTTCATATGATAATATTATACTATAAAATGTTACTTGGTTACTTAGATAGATAATTTAATCCATAGTTTCTCTTATTTGATTTGATATATAAATTTTTAGGAACATTTGATATAAATTTCGACATGGGTATATTGATACTACTAAACTGTGGCATATCTCTCTTTAGCCCTAACACACTCTCAAGACTTAAGATCCGACAGTTTGAAAAAATGATGAGACATTGAAGCCACAAAATCATCAAATCAAAAATGTCGTGTATTGTACTGTCCACATTACATTACTGACAGATAAAATGTCGTCGTACTCCTCGGTTGACAAATAATTTAAATGGGCTAGACTTTTAGAATTGGGAGTCTGGATTTGGTATTAATTCCTCTTTAATTGGCAGCCGATTGTAAAATATCATTGATAATTCCATAGTTAAAAAAAATGTTTCTTATAATTATTATCTGATTAATCAGTTGGACCTGATGATTTCCATCTATATCACTCTCTAATAGTTATCTACGTCATACTTTAAATTTAATTAGAAATTAATCATTGAAATATTTCATTCCCTTATGTGGTTGTTCTATATTTAAAAAGTTTAATCAATCTATGTACGTCTCTTCTTAACTCTATCCCAAGCAGAAGTAGGCTTTCTCTTTCTTGAAGTTCCATTCTTAACATCAACATCATCATGATTATTATTGAAAATAGACCAATTTTCTCCTCCAAAATTATTCTTGGTATCTTGTTGTCTTTCCTTAAATGATTTCTTCGTCTGGGTACTAGGCAATCTAATGAAATTATTTTCTTCATAATTTTGAATCTCTTGTTCCTTCCTTTTATCATGTTGAGTCTTGACTCCTCCTCTACCATGATCTATAATTGTAGATCCAATGGATGATTCCACCATAGGTAAATCACTTTGTTCTTGTAAATATTCTTCCATACTCTGTAATTTCTTACCATTCCTATTGTTACTGCTTCCTTTATCATTTGATACAGCTGTGGGTGGGGCAACTGCCGATATTCTTGGTGGTTTATACTTTTCCTTGGATTCTTTGGTAGTACCATCGGATGATGTTGCTGTTGGTTTACCCCCTCTCTTTCTGTCCTTACTGGCAGATAACTTGGCCAAAGCACCAGCATCCGGTCTGTATGATAATGCATCTTCATCTTCTGATGAATCATCCTCATCATCTTCATCTTCATCGTCACTTCCTTTATTATTCAACTTCTCTTCAATCTTTCTATCTTCATTTTCCATTCTGGTATATGTCCTCACCATCTTATCCAACTGATAATTCAATTTCTTCTCTAAGGGTTTGATCCCCTTCTCCAAAGTCACCCTCTGTACAATGCTTCGTTCAATGGTTTCTTGTCTTATCTTCTCCACCTCTTCATTATCTTCTCCCTCCAATCGTTGTAAATGACTCAATACTACAAGAACCACATTGTTGATATATGAAAGCAACGCCTGGTTCTTCAATGATAATAAGGAAACCCCCTCTAATGAAGTAGTATTAGTCTTCTTTAAAAAGGTCTCGATGATTTGAGGGTATTGACCATCCTTATTCTTTAGTTGTGTGATCATCTCCTTTATACTGCTCTTGGTCGTACCTAGCGACGCAGTTATGCCCTTTAGCAACTCATCCACCGACTCTGCTGATGATGATGACATGCTATTTTTGTTGCTGATTATTGTTGGTATTGCTATTGTTTCTTTATAAGTTTAGATACTTATACCCTATGCTATTATAGATTTTTTTTTCCAGTTAGAGATGTGATTACATAATCAACAATAATTAATTTTTTTTTGTTAGAGAGGCATCTTAAAAAAATTTAATATGTTTAAGAAATAGGTATAAAGAAAGGAAAGAAGAGAAGTCTACTCCTTATAAACAACCAATAATCATCATTGCATTATGCCTCAAAACGAATATATCGAGCAGCACATCAAACAACACGGGAGAAGGTTGGATCATGAGGAAAGAAAGAGAAAGAAGGAGGCCAGAGAAGGTCATAGAATAGCCAAGGATGCTCAAACTTTGACTGGTTGGAGAGGTAAACAATTCGCCAAGAAGAGATATAGTGAGAAGGTAGCCATGAAGAAGAAGATCAAGGCCCATCAAGAGTCCAAGATCAAGGGTCCTGCCACTCCAAACGAAGACAATGGCGAGGCCTTGCCTACATATCTTTTGGATCGTCAGACCAATAATACTGCCAAGGCTATTTCATCCTCGATAAAGCAAAAGAGATTAGAAAAGGCCGATAAGTTCTCTGTACCCTTACCTAAGGTCAGAGGTATTTCAGAAGAAGAGATGTTTAAAGTTATCAAGACAGGTACCAAGAAATCTAAGGCTTGGAAGAGAATGATCACCAAGCATACATTTGTGGGTGAAGGTTTCACTCGTAGACCCGTAAAGATGGAAAGAATCATTAGACCATCAGCCTTGAGACAAAAGAAGGCTAATGTCACTCATCCAGAATTGGCCGTGACTGTGTTTTTACCTATTTTAGGTGTCAAGAAGAATCCACAATCTCCCATGTATACTAAATTAGGTGTATTGACTAAAGGTACTATTATTGAAGTCAATGTTTCTGAATTAGGGTTGGTTACTGCTGGTGGTAAGGTTGTATGGGGTAAATATGCACAAATCACAAATGAACCCGATAGAGATGGGTGTGTGAATGCCGTCTTATTAGTATGATTTTACTTGGATTTTTTATGATTGTTTTTAGATTAGATTCTCGATCATATGTTCAGTTCCATTCTGTGTCTGTCTTGCATATTCTTTTTGTATACTAGTTTCTTTCAAATTTTCATTTACATTTTCTTCATTTTATTTCAGCATAGGTTTAAAAATACAAATACGATTTACAATTATTAGTGGTTAATTATTTTAATAGTAATACAAAATTTTATTCTCTTAATTACTTCAATTTATTTAATTTTATTTTTAATTTTATTTAAGTTTGATTTGATTGTTTTGGATTGGATCGATTTGACTAAATTAATCATCAAATTGATTATCAAATAAATCCAAACACAAGATATTCTTCTTCCCAATAGACCGATACCCACAATTCAAAATCAACTTGGCATTCTCTCGAATGACTTCCCATTGACTACATAATAACTTTGTTCCCACCAAAAAGCATAACCCACTAATGTTTTGTTTGTTGGTAATCGAAGGTAATAATTCACAATACTTGGTTAAGATTTCATGAGGACTATATTTCAATTTGAATTCTTCTGTATGAGGGTTCTTCTGCATGAACCTAATGGGATGGAGGGTGAATTCTTTAAGTAAATCATCCTTCTGTAAACTTATTAGATATTCCTCTCGAGTCCGGTTTAAATATTCATAACCTCCCTCTGCACTCAATTGAATCAATTCTTCATAAGTCTTGGAGTGTAAGGAGGCTTCATCTTGAGCCTCGATTTCAGAAAACCGTTGACTTTCTAATCCAATTGTTGAAAAGGCATAACTCCATAATACTAAAGTGGCTATACTCACGGCGTACAAGGTATCGAAATAATCAGGACATACTTTCCAATCCACAAACTCAGTGGCAAATGTAGAATCATCATCAATTGGTTTTAACATCAAATTCCCCAACAATAAATAACTATGGACGACACTTCGAATATTGACTAGTTCATTGATTGATCTCTTGGATGAATGAGAATTCTTGGTCCACATATTATTCAATTTCCGTTGTACAATATAATGATCCTTCATCGTGGCACTGACACTCATATTAGCGGGTGATCCACCAAAGATAGCAATATCATAATGATTCAAATCAGACATACCAATAATCTGGGATAAATGAAACATAGGACAGGGGACCATATAAGAATCAATATTTTTCAAATAGTTGGATGCAACGGGGGTTTCATTTCTAAATGATCGTAAGTTTTCAAAATGCCAATTATCAAATGCCTTGGTCAAGATTTCCTTCCATACTTTACTTCGTTGACTATTGTTTTGCACTATACCATTGGATGATAATAATGAAGTCGATCCTTGAAGTTCGGATTGTTGCATTTGATACATGATGGCCACTAATCCTGCCAACATGATCTTCCTGGAAAAGTTTGATAACTCAACTTCCAAATTTGTTTCTTGTGGTTTAAAGGGCTTTAATAATTTCTTTAAAACATTTAAGAAACTCTCACCATCTCTGATTTTTATAGTGTTATTGTTATTGTTATTATTATTAGTATTATTATTATTCTTTGTATCAGTATTATTACTCTTGCTATTATTGGCAGCATCTTGTTTCTGATGTTGTAATTTCTTTTGACGTTTCACAACCTTCTTGAACGATCCATTTATTTCAGTGGCCTCCCAAAGACATTCATCATCACAGGGTAAATTCAACAATTGTAATTGATAGAATAAAATCTGAGGATTATGACGGAATTTAATATAATCAATTGTATCCAAATAAAATGTCATGAATGTGATTCTTTTCATTGATTCAGCCTCCACCCATCTTTCAAACAAATCAGAATCAGTCGTATCAGCATTGAAAACTTCAGTGCCGTTACTACTGTTAGCACCACCACCAGTCGTCGTCGTGGCAGTTGTCGTAGTAATCGTAGTTGATGTTGTTATTGTACTAGTATCATTGATAGAAGCAGTATTAGCCGTGGCTCCTAATTCAGCAACGACAGCATCTTCAGCATCTTCTTCTCCCGCACTTGAATTAGAACCACTATTTGAACTATTTGATTTCTTTAAAGTAACGGCTGGGTTCCCACCTAATAATTTCGACCTTCTTAATAATTGTACGGTGGTTCCATGATGTAAATGAGCTCGTTCATGCATTCGACGGGAAAGGAAATTCTTCTCGGCCCATTCCAAAAGATTCAAACTTTGCATGATCCATAATTTCACGGGCGATTGGAAATCTTCATGTTGGAAAATATTGAATCGCAATGGACTGGCAATTAAGAGTCCAAATTTATACTCGGGTGATTGCATTTGTTTACGAGCCATGCATTCGTCCAACTCAGAAGAACTGAAATGACTCCCAATAAGGATCATCAGGACAATCAATAATGGCTCAATGAACTTGGTGTCGAACGAGGGTTTATGAATGATGGTGAACTGAGGATGGAACACGACCCAATACATATGAAGGTAATAACTTAATCGATCTTCAATGGTGAATTTCTCATTATCATCATGATTCTTCAACACTTGTTTGATGGAGGCCCGATCGACGGATCTTAAACAACATAAGATGGCATCAAAGATAATCGTATCTATAAAGATATGTTTATTCTTAGGTAAATTCAATTTCTCGGCATGATTGGCAAGTTTCAATTCAAATGTATCTAATTTCATCGAGAAATGAGAATCACTCAATGTCTTTGGAGATGTATTTGATTCATTGGTATTGGTTGGTGATGATGATGAAGCCGTTGAAATCATATTTAAATTCATATAATTTACCGTGGGGAAACTTGGACCAGCCAATTCCCGTTTAATATTGGGGGAATTCATATTATTATTATTATTATTATTGTTCATATTATTGAGATAAGCATTACTATTATTAAATTCACGATTAGTGATACCATGAACATTACCAATGTAACCATAGTTCCCCAGATTACCACCATTATCAATCGTGGAATTTAAACTCGAGTTGTTGTTGATGGGGATAGAACCAAGATTAGCCTGCAATGCACCACCAGTACCATTATTGAACGAGTTCAACAGTTGATAATTCCGAACAAACACCTCATCTAACGGGTTATCATCATTCTGGAAAAGACTATCCTGGATGACGCCGTAATTCTGGAAGGTGGAACTATTTCTACTACCACCACTGACAGACGAGGGTTGTCTTTGTGGTTGTTGATCTTCTTCTTGTTGTTGTTGTTGTTGGACCGGCACTTGTTGTTGGATAGATGGGATGGGGACAGGACTGAACGACATATTGTTCATTAATCCAATTGGAGTTGGTCCACCCGTTATATTCTGTAATTGTTGTTCATTAATTGGAGAAAATTGAACACTACCTAATCCATAGGGTGAAGGCATGACACTGTTTTTGACAAGGTTATTACTATCATTATTATTATTATTATTATTGTTGTTATTGGTAGTTGTATTGGTGGTAGTATTTTCCGACAACGAAGTTGGATGGAGTTGATTATTCTGGGGTTGAGGGGTTTGGAATGTAGTTGATCCAGCACCACCAGAACCAACGGGCATGACAATATTAGGAGCTACTGGTTCACTATTATTTTTGGGGGTAATTATTGCATTTCCCGGAGAAATCAACGAGGATCCCGAAGACGCCGTATTTTCATTAAATAACCAGGATAAAATATCATTTTGAGTTTGAGGGATATTCTTATTGAAATTGATTATGGGTGAATTATAGAAATCACCGAGATTGGTTTGGGATTGTAGTCGAGAAAGAGATGGGACGGGACCAGTTCCAGCAGGAGCAGGAGCAGCAGCACCAGAAGTACCAGTAGGTCCGGGGCCAGATTCAGCCGCTAGTGTTGAAGGGGGAGGAGGTGGAATAACTGTTGTTGTAGGTGTCGGTATTGATGGATTGAACATGGGATATGAAGAAGGTCCATTTAAAGTAGGAGATAAGGACGAACTATAACCTTGTAATGACAATTGACCATATGATTGTTGTGGATTGGGGAGGATTGGACCACCTTTATTTGAAATAGAAGTTTCTGAATTAGAATCTTCATTACCATGAATCAAATTTGAAATTTGTAATATATGACCATTTGTTTGATTAGGTGAATTTAAGGTCGATAAGTCTAAGGGGGCTTTATTTGTAGTTGTTTTTGTTGTTGATTTTCTCTTTTTTTGAGGTGGTTGATCATGATGAAGTTGTTGACGATCATAATCATCATCTTGTTCTTGTTTCAATTGTATACCATCATGATATTGTTTCATTAAATCAGGATCTATAGGTTTGGCATCCAAGAGTTCCAAATGTCTTCTTATATGTCTTTCTTTTAAATCTCTTCTAACAAATGTTTTCCCACAAATTTTCTTAACACCTGAATAATCTTCCAAGAGGAAATCACATTTAAATACTTCCTTTGGTTCATGATTTAAATTATGTCTGGCCAAATGATCGGATCGAGAGAAGATCTTGGAACAATGTTGACAGGGGAAAGATCCCAAAGTTCTTTTCTTCCGTTTGGGCAGCAGATGGAGGTGTTTGGAGGCAGATATTGTTGATGAAGAAGAAGATGATGGGGGAGCACCACCACCACCATTATTTAATCCTCCTCCTCCTCCTACAGATTCGGACTCCGGAGTAGTTGAAGTTGATAGTTGACGAGGATGACCATCTCCGTCGTTAGGTAGACTGACTATATCGGACGACGACATATTTATGCATGTATGTATGTATAAGATAGATGTAATGTATATAGATAGGGTTGATATCTATCTATCAAATCTCGAGGAAATCAAAGCCAAGAATTAAAAAGAATTAATAATATTAATAATAATAATAGTAATCCAGAATGGGGGAAAGAAAGGAATTAAGTAAAGAATGAATAAAAGAATGAAATAGAAAGGGATATAATAAACTTTGAAACAAACAACAAATTTTTTTTTTCAGATTGTGTCAAGAAGAATTAGATTTTTAATACTTCAAAATTTTTTTCTACTATACAATTGAATTGAATTGAATTTGATTGTATTGTTTATATTTTAATAAGATTGACCTTATTACTAATATACAATTGAGATCAAAACCACTACAATGTTTTTAATTAAATTAATTAATTAAAATCAAAATTAATATAAGGAGGAAAAATTCTCTCACTCTCTCTCCACTTTACGGAGTGAGTACCAATTGACGTATGTGTACACACACAATATAGACCTGTATATACTTCTTTGCCTGTGTGTGTCCCCCCCCCGGATCGAGATTTTTTTTATCCATCCCTCGCCTATTCAAAAATAATTTTCCCGAGAATTTATGAATATATATATATATTATGGGTATATTACTCTTTACGTCTAGAAGAAGAAGTATATATATTATAATGACTATTACAATAATTATATCTTAATACCATGCAAATAATTCACAGGCTCATATCTATCAATACTTAAAACGTCTATATTATCATTGAATCGTAATAATTTTGGTGTGTTGGAAGACTTAATCGTGGTATTAGTGGTGGATGCTGAAGAAATGCTAATGGCCGAAGAATCAGATGTTCTTCTATTATTATCGGTTTTATATACATAATTCAGGTATGATCCTGAACTTGCAGTTGAACTTGCTGAAGACCTATGAGAGGAAGAAGACATTGTCAATGAAGAAAGATTATAATCTTGAATCATAAAACTATCATCATCATCATCATTATCATCATATTCTGATTCATAAATATGACCATTTTTAACATCACGATGATAATAAATATAAAATTTATCGAAATTCATAATGAATGAATTTTTATTATATATTGATTCAAATGAAATTTGATGATTTGAAGTGACAAATTCAGATGTCGAGGGTGAAAATACATCAAAATAATCTTGAGTGAAATAAATTTTATCATAATATTTATAATTTAAATTATCAAGTTTCCAAATGATTTTATACTTGTCATAAAACTTGGGATTGACTGTTAATATTGAGTTAAAAGTTGTTGTGAAATTATTATTATTATTATTATTCTTTCGATTATCATTATTATTATTAAATCCAATAAAATAATCAAAATATGAATCAATCTTTATTGATTCAAATTTCTCCACCAATATTTCATAAATTTTTTCAATCAAGATGACTTTATAACTCTTTTGAATTATAAGATTAACAACATTATTAATATTAGTTTCATCTTTAATTAATAATGTAATTAAATAATTCCCCACATAATTCCGAATTTCAAGAAAATCTTCATCATTTATAAGATTTGGGAAATATTCTTCAATTATAGAATTGATTTTATTGGTAATGATGGATAATTCTAATGTTGATGATGATCTTCTTCTTGTTCTTGTTCTTCTTCTACCGGGTCCTTCATCTTCATCTTCAAAATTAGATGATGTTGATGGTTTTAATATACTAATTAATGGATGTTGTAAAGGTAGACTACTACTTTTGATATGTAATCGATTCATCGGTATGATCACATCATCTTCAAATTCATCATCTCCTTCATAATCGTATTCATCTGACGAGGGGATAAACATATCTACATCCATATATTCTTCTTCTTCTTCTTGTTTTTCTTCTTCATCTTCATCATCGTCTTCATCTTGTTCTTCTTGTGGATATGTTTGATAAGCGACAAGAGAACTTCTTAAACCAAGTTTCAAACTCTTGGTGGAATCCTTTAAATGATCAAATGTACATTGTATCAAGGGGAATTTGCCATTGAAATTAGATATATTCATCTTTATTCTATCTGCTTCCTCCTCCTCTAAGTCTTCTTCTTCTATATCTTCTTGATCCTCTTGTTTATCAAAATCAAACAAATCTACCTTATTATTATTATGTTTTTGATGTTGATTCACATCCTCTATGGTGACTGTCTCATTACTATTCTCCACTAAAGAATCAATATAATTGACAGTATCATTGATCTTGGGTAATAATAGTAGATCATTAAATGCAACAACGTGTGATGGACTCATCTAAAAAGATAAAATGCACCCGGAAAAAAAAGTAAAATATAGTTAGTTAAAGGTAAAGGTTGAATGGTTAATCACTGAGGACTGGGTTGATGATAATGTTATAGGAATCTGAAGTATATATATAAATATATATGTTTATTTATTTATTTTAAAAAGTAAATGATCATACTATTATAATTACTAATTTCATATTGATGATATATGATACGGTTCCTATATTAACTTTTCCGCAGCCATTAAAGAAAGAAATCATAGACCCCCCCCACGAGTTCTCTCATATATATGAATTACTTTTTTAGGCAGGTAAATACATTTTAATCATTCTATACATATAATAAATAATGTCATTTCTTTTATATTCTATATCTATATCTATTTATTTAGTAAGGGTTTATATACTACTACTAGTCATAATCCAACTTTTAAGGTATAGTCGGATAGGTATCAAGTCTTAGTCTCTCTATTTAGTGGATATAGTAAGTTTAGTGAGAATAATTTGAAAACACGTGACACAAGTCACGACTGACTACCTAAGTAAATATATTGTATTGTATTGTATGGATTCTAATTTAATTTATATTGCTATTATCAATTTCAGTTAAATAGCATACATATATTATACGACTTATGTTGAATTCACTTATCGTTTATCTTTCCTTAAACTAACTCTTAGGATTGCTCTTTTTCTATACTGTTTTGCAATCTATATATATACTGATGGAGTTCCACACGTAACAAAAACGCGAAATTTATTACAGGTTGGGATCAAAGGTAAGGTATGGAATGAATTCTAGTTTACAGGTTAGAAGAAAGATATTTTGGTTTCTTTTTTTTTTTCTTTTATCGTTGATTGATTTGAAATTTTTTAAAGGATAATCTATCAATTCTATCTATCAATCAGTATAGAAGTAGAAATATTTCTCCTGATATTCTTATTATATTATACCATATCCCTCAACTGGATTAGCCACCCTTCAACCATAGGAGTAGGATACCCATACCATATTTACAAATTCATTCATTCAATATAATAGACCCAAATAAATAAATAAATAAATAAATCATGGCTATTTTATCAACACGTAATGTACGTGTTTTAGTCTCAGCTTTAGCTATTTTTGGAATAGTTTTATTTTTTGCTTCATCTCAAAACCCCATTGGAAATGTCATTGAATCATCATCATCTTCAGTTCAAAGAGTTAAACCTGCTTCTAATGGTGATGAATCAATTGCCTTTGGTAATGAACACGCAGAAGAAATAGATAATACTTTACAAGGTCAACCTATTCAAGGATCTGAACCTCCTTATGCTCAAGATCAAGATGATTCATCCCCTGTTTCTCCACCTCCTTCCGTGGGTGAAGTAGCCCCTGCTCCTGATTCAGGTTCTGGATCAGGTTCTCCTCCATATTCTGGTTCAAAACCAAAAATCATTGCTGATAAATCTAGTTCCAGTAAGAATAGTGATAAATCCAAAGATGAAAAACCATTAGTCAATGCCAAACCCGCTGCTCCAGCCGCTGCAGCTGCTGCTGCTGCCGCCGCTGCTGGTGGTGCCTCCACTCCTAACTCCAAAAGTCAATGTACTGATAAAGATTATGTAGTTATGATTGATGCTGGATCCACTGGATCTCGTGTTCATGTTTATGAATTCAATACTTGTGTTTCACCACCTACATTATTAAGTGAGAAATTTGAAATGTTAAAACCAGGTTTATCATCATTTGATGTTGATACCAAAGGTGCTGCTGCCTCTTTAGATCCCTTGTTGAAAACAGCCTTGGAAGCTGTTCCAAAGGATAAACAAAGTTGTACACCTATTGCTGTCAAAGCCACTGCTGGTTTAAGATTATTAGGAACTGAGAAATCCACTAATATATTAAATGAAGTTAGAAATCATTTAGAAAATGATTATCCATTTGCTGTTGTTCCCGGTGATGGGATTTCCATCATGGAAGGTAAAGATGAGGGGGTTTATGCTTGGATTACCACTAATTATTTATTAGGAAATATTGGATCTAGTGAGAAAATCCCAACGGCTGCTGTTTTTGATTTAGGTGGAGGCTCAACCCAAATTGTATTTGAACCTGAATTTGGTAATAATGAACAAATGGTTGATGGTGAACATAAATATTCATTTACATTTGGGAATAGAGATTTTATTTTGTATCAATTTAGTCATTTAGGCTATGGATTAATGGAAGGTAGAAATAAAATTAATTCGCTTGTTATTGAATCTCATTTGAAAAGTAATTCTGATTTAGAAAAATCTAAAATCACCACTAAAAAGGAAGCTAAAGAAATTAAATCAAGTTCAATTACTTTAAATAATCCATGTATCCCCCCAGGATCTACCGCCAAGAATGTTTTGGTTGAATATAGTAAGGATGAATTTTATGTGGTTAATTTCAAAGGTCCAACTTCTGGAGGTGGATCTCAATGTCGTTCAATTGCTGAACAAGTATTAAGGAAAGATGCTGAATGTACTCAAAAACCTTGTTCATTTAATGGGGTTCATCAACCTTCATTAACTAAAGCATTCAGAAGAACTTCAGATATGTATGTGTTTTCTTATTTCTATGATAGAACAAACCCATTAGGATTCCCCTCATCATTCTCCGTTGAAGAATTAAAAGATTTAGCTAAAGTTGTTTGTAGTGGGACTGAATTTTGGAAGGATATTTTATTAGATGATCCAATTAAACAATTAAATGAAGAACCTCAATGGTGTACTGATTTATCATTTATAACTGCCATGTTACATACTGGGTATGATATTCCTTTAAGTCGTGAATTAAGAACGGCCAAAACCATTGATAATAATGAATTAGGTTGGTGTCTTGGAGCTTCATTACCCTTGTTGGATAGTACTAGTTCAGGTTGGAAATGTAAAGTTAAACAAATAACTCCTGCTGCTCCTGCTCCAGTTGAGGCAATTGGTGAGTAATTAATTAGACTGATTTGATTTTTAATTATATACCTTACATTGCATATATACATATAAAGAAATACATAAATAAATACATAAATAAATAATAGTAAATATACTAAGAATTATAATTATCAATAGTAGTAGGAATAATTGGATGCTAAATAGACCTTAATTTCAACCGTTTGAAACATACTTCTCGGCCGTAAAGGAGAGTGTCATTAAGGGAAATAGGAAATTAAGTTATTATCCGTTAAATATTTTTTATAACCATATGGCTCCTCTCCTCCAAAAAAAAATCATATTTTTTCTTTAGTGAGTGCGTTGTGGGTAAAATGTCACTAAGTTAAACAATTTAAACGGGTACCTTCATACATTACTCATCGATTGATTTTATTGCCATTGGAAATATAAAAGCGGGTTTCACCAATCACTAAATTAAATCAATCTATTCAATAAACTCATTTAGGATTTTATCCTTGTACTTAAATTCCCATCCACCCATCCATCCATCAACCAATCAATAAATCAATCAATCAATCAATTATTCATCATCATCATCGTGTTCTCTACCCTCAGGAGAGTAGTCTTTTTACCTTTTGATATTGTGTGAGTTAAACTGGAAATTATCATACTCCGTAAAATGACCGAAAATATTCAAACTGCCTTTAAGGTCAATACTTCAATAAATACAATCCCATCATCAACTATATCATCATCTTCATCACCAGCAGTGTCATCAACTTCACACACTACAACAACATCAACCAAACCCATTAATGTGAAGAAGTCGACGGGTAAAAAGTATAATAGAAGTTCATTCAATCATTATCATTCCATCAATACATCTTCATCCAACAATAATAACAATAATGGAAACATCTCCACTCTCTTGTCAACATCCCCCTCACAACAATACATTAGTCGTGAACAACCCATGATTCATAATAAACTCTACTGTGATCATATCAGTAAGAAGGCATCTGGAAGTGCGTCCTCCGTCGTGTTATCCAAATTAAATAATCATGATGATTTAAGATCAGTCAAATCTCATACTGAATTGGCAGAAACTGCCAATGGTGTAAGAATGCTAGCTAAGAATCTATCCAAGGCTACAATTCAATTGGATGTTCGAGCCATTATGATTGTTACCAAGGCCCGAGATAATTCATTAATTTATCTTACTCGAGAAATAGTTGAATGGTTATTGACTAGAGATCGTGATATAAAAGTATATGTGGATAATAAATTAGAAATATCCAAACGATTTGATGCTCCTCATATTTTAGAAACTTATCCCAAGGCTTCAAAATTATTAAAATATTGGAATAAAAAATTCGCCTCTAGAAATCCTGAGAAATTCGATTTGGTTATAACTTTAGGTGGTGATGGAACTGTATTATATGTATCTAATTTATTTCAAAGAGTTGTACCACCAGTTATATCATTTGCCTTGGGATCACTTGGATTTTTAACTAATTTTAATTTTAATCAATTTCGTGAACGAATGAAATCAGTTGTGGATTCTGGAGTGAGGGCCTATTTAAGAATGAGATTTACTTGTCGTGTTCATAAAGCAGATGGGAAATTGGTTTGTGAACAACAAGTATTGAATGAATTGGTTGTTGATAGAGGCCCCTCACCCTATGTGACTCAATTGGAATTATATGGAGATGGATCGTTATTAACCATTGCTCAAGCTGATGGGTTAATCATTGCTACACCCACGGGTTCCACGGCCTATTCTTTAAGTGCCGGTGGTTCATTGGTTCATCCAGGAGTTAGTGCTATTAGTGTGACGCCAATTTGTCCTCATACATTATCATTCAGACCCATTTTATTACCGGATGGGATGTTTTTGAAAGTTAAAGTTCCAATTCAAAGTCGATCAACAGCATGGGCATCATTTGATGGGAAAGTAAGAACAGAATTAAGTAAAGGAGATTATGTGACGATTCAAGCTAGTCCATTCCCATTCCCTACTGTCATTAGTTCCAAGACTGAATATATTGATAGTGTAAGTCGGAATTTGAATTGGAATGTTAGAGAACAACAAAAATCATTTGGTAGTAGTGGTGGTAATAATACTGGAGGTTCATTATCAAGAGGGTCAAGTAAAGTGAATAACGCCGCCAGTATTCATAATAAAGTTACGTCAAGAAATAATAATAATCATCATCAGGATAGTGGTTTATTATCTAGGAATGATAGTTTATCATCGGTAAATCTTGAAGATTTACATATTGGTGGTGGTGCACATGAAGAAGAATTCGATATAAACTATAGTGAGAAGGATGATTATGAAGATACATCATTGACTCCATCCGACGACGATGATTATCAAGATGATGACGACGATGATGATGATGATGACGAGGAAGATGTACCATTTGTGCCTGCTCCAGGTGAGGGTATCAATACACCTCCACGATATGAGGGTGAAGATCGAGAATGTTTTGCTCATCCTCATGCTACTATAACGTTGAATGGACTTGGATCTGGTGGTAATAGTGGTAATGGTAATAATCGTCGTTCTGAGAATAATAATATTAAGAATAATAGTAAGAATCAGAGCAACAGCAATAATCGTCATAATAATAACAATAATAATAGTAGTAGTGGTGGTAGTGGTGCAGTGAGTTCTACATCTGCTACGAATAGTACTGTTTATTCATCATCTAATACTTCTATTGGCTCTTGTTCTGATGCATAATGATTATGATTATTATATAATAAGATTAGCTTAGCTTCTATATATATTAATTAAAAAAAATAGGTTAAAATACATGTTGCAACATTATCTATTTATCAATTATCATATATCAAAGTCACTGACTTTTAATCACGTGCACCAGAATTGCATTAATCTAGGCGTGTCTTTTTTCTTTTTATGACACGCCTCTCTCTCTTAATTAAGTAACCAAAAAAGAAAAGAACATCGAACAAAAAGAAAAGAAAAGAAAAAAAAAAAAAGAAATTTTCACATTTTTTAAAAAAAATTGGAAGAGAAAAATAAAATTTTTTTTAAGGTGTGATAAAGGAAAAGTTGCCTTTCAATTATATATTTATAACTTTATTACTCCTTTCCTTTCTCTTTCTGATATTATATTTAATCCTTTCTAAGAAGTACATTATCTCATATATCATTATAGATATATAATACATACTCGTTCATACATAGAATCATTAACAGAAATATGACTTCAGATTTGAATCAAAAATTAAGTAACTTGAGTGTTCAAGATTCTTCTTCAGCTCCTGCTCCTCCTGCTGCCAATAATGGTGGTGGTAGATCAGGTTATGTTCCTCCTCATCTTCGTAATGGATCTGGTGCTGGCAATGCCGAAGGTGACTCTGGCTTTGGCGGTGGATACCGTGGTAACAACAATAACGGTTACGGTGGTAATGGTAACTATAACAATAACCGTAGAGGTGGATCTTCAGGTTATGGTGGATCTCAAGCTTATTCAAACGGTGGTGGGTATAGTCGTGGTGGATCCCGTGGATCTCGTGGTGGTTACTCTTCCAATGGTGGAAGAAGTGGTTTTGGTGGTAGAAGCAACTATCAAAGACCAGGTGTTGGTAAATGGGTTGATGGTAAACATGAACCTTCAGCTCGTAATGAAAGTTTAGAATTGGAATTATTTGGTACTCAAGATGATTCTCATTTCCAATCTTCAGGTATTAATTTCGATAATTATGATGATATCCCAGTTGAAGCTAGTGGTGAAGGTGTCCCAGAACCAATCACTTCATTTACTGCTCCTCCTTTAGATCCTTTATTGGTTGAAAATATTGTTTTATCAAGATTTTCAAAACCAACCCCAGTTCAAAAATATTCCGTTCCAATTGTTGCTGGTGGTAGAGATTTAATGGCTTGTGCTCAAACTGGTTCCGGTAAAACTGGTGGTTTCTTATTCCCAGTCTTATCTGAATCTTATATGAATGGTCCTGCTCCAATTCCAGAATCTTCAGGTGCCTTTTCTTCTAATAAAGTTTATCCAACTATTTTAGTTATGGCTCCAACTAGAGAATTAGTTTCTCAAATTTATGATGAATCAAGAAAATTCAGTTATAGATCATGGGTTAAAGCTTGTGTTTGTTATGGTGGTGCTGATATCAGTCAACAAATTAGAAACTTGGATAAAGGTTGTGATTTATTAGTTGCAACTCCAGGTCGTCTTAAGGATTTATTAGAAAGAGGTAGAGTTTCCTTAGCCAATATCAAATATCTTGTTTTAGATGAAGCTGATAGAATGTTGGATATGGGTTTTGAACCACAAATTAGACATATTGTTCAAGAATGTGACATGCCTGATGTTGCCGATAGACAAACTTTAATGTTTTCAGCTACTTTCCCAAGAGATATTCAAGTTTTAGCTAGAGATTTCTTAAAAGATTATATTTTCTTATCCGTTGGTAGAGTTGGTTCTACTTCAGAAAATATTACTCAAAAGATTTTATATGTTGAAGATGAAGAAAAGAAATCTGTTTTATTAGATTTATTAACTTCAGGTGATCATGGTTTAACCATTATTTTCACCGAAACTAAAAGAATGGCTGATAATTTGGCTGATTTCTTATATGATCAAGGATTCCCTGCTACTGCCATTCATGGTGATAGATCTCAATATGAAAGAGAAAAAGCCTTGGCTGCCTTTAAAAATGGTACTGCTCCAATCTTGGTTGCTACTGCTGTTGCTGCTAGAGGTTTGGATATTCCAAATGTTTCTCATGTTATTAATTTCGATTTACCAAGTGATATTGATGATTATGTTCATAGAATTGGTCGTACTGGTCGTGCCGGTAACGTTGGTATTGCCACTGCTTTCTTTAACAGAAACAATAAAAATCTTACTAGAGGTTTACTTGATTTATTAGGTGAAGCCAACCAAGAAGTTCCAGATTTCTTAACCAAGATTGGTAGAGAAGGTTCATTTGGTGGTAAGGCTGGTGGTGCTCGTGGTGGCCGTGGTGGTTCTTCAAGAGGTGGTGCTTCCAGAGATTACAGAAGAGGTGCTTCTTCATCATCTGCTGGTGGTTGGGGTGCTTCCTCTGGCAACGGAGGATCTTGGGGATCTTCTTCTCAAGGTGGATACTCTAACAACTATAGTGCTCCAGCTCCAGCTGCTCGTGGTGGTAGTTACAGTTCTTACGATAATCAATCGTATGGTAACCCAACCTCAAACAACTCTTGGTGGTAAATCTTCCCCCAATATTGTTGTTTAGCAATTTGAATTTGAATGGGAGTATTTCTATTTTAAATTTCTTATTTGCTGCAACGTACGTACTGGTCATTTTTAAATTTAAATTTAAATTTAAATCAATCAATCAGATCAGTATTGTTTTTTTTTTATTATTATCAATTTTTATTATCATTTTTATTATCATTATCATTTATTATTTTAACACTCCATGTCTGGGTCTTATCAAATATTTTAGTCAAAGAAAGAAAAGAAAAGAAAAGAAAAGAAAAGAAAAGAAAAGAAAAGAAAAGAAAAGAAGGAAAAGGAAAAAAAATGGAAAGAAAGACATTTTATCAAATGCTCTTTCTTTTATAAACATTTATCAATATATTCAAACTTCTTAAATGAAGATTTGAATTTCAGAACAAAAAAAAAATCATAAATTATAATCATACTTTCAAAAGAAAGAAAGCATATTATTTTCCTTTTTATTTACACTATATTTATTTATTGCATTAATCACTATTGTTTGTTTTTTGTTGCTTATTTATTACTAATAACTAATTATTTGGAGTCTTTCCTGGTCAATTTATATATATCCTTCCTACCTACTCATCAATCAATCACATTTATGAAAAATCAAGAAAAAAAAAAGAAAAGAAAGAAAAGTATTATTATTAATTATCATCATCATCAATTGGAATGATAGATAGATAGTATTGGAGAAGATTTATTGGTCTTTTTGACATACAAATACCATTTTATTATTTTTATTGGTTTCTTTCAATTCTAAATTTATCATTTCATTTCATTTAATATCATAAATTTATTGTATTACTAGTTTTGTTCTTACAATGGGTTTTTTTTTCATAAATTTAACAGGATAGGAGAAAAGGAAAGACACACATTTACATATTCTCATTATTATTATTATTATCATATTATGATTTTGAAGAATATTTACTACTTATAAAAACATATTATAGAAAGTTATTAATGGGTTACTTTATAAATCTTTTTTTTTTTAGTTTCTTTGGGGTTAAAAGTTTGTTTTTCAGTTTTTGCTTAATTTTTTCGTTTTTATTATAAAGGATTTAGACATTGGGTTAATTTTTATACAGTTCTTATATATTAATATATATTATCATATTTCATTATCTTGTTGTAGGTTTATGGGATTACCTGAAATTTATTGCGCGTCTTAAAAAAGTTTTTTTTTTGATTTTTCATTTTTTTTTGACCAGAACAAAAAGTTGTTCCATTCTGGTTAAAAACTTTAAAAATGGGTTGTAGATAACAAGAATGTTGAAATAGGTTGCTTTTTTTAAAATAAATAAATTCTTTTAAAACGTTATCATAGATCCTTTATCGTTTAGTTAATCATCAACAAAATATGGGTGTCGCCTCCAAGAGAATAAGGATAGTGGTAATCATAGTGATAGTGGTATACCTGGTATACCTCTTTATAGCCTCATTCTCATTACCTCGAGCAACTCATAGAACTGAATTCAATTCCAATAAACTTCAACTACAACGAGAATTAGAAGAAAATTCAGATTGGTCCAAGTATGGATTGAACTTCCAACCCAATAAGATATCTAGCTTACCTACAGACTCTACGGTAAGACAACAACTATCATTCCAATTCCCATACGAGTCACATAAACCATTCCCCAAAAATATATGGCAAACTTGGAAAGTTCCTCTTGATGATCCTGGATTCCCTAAGAAATATAGATTATATCAAAAAACATGGGATGATGATAATCCTGATTATAAACATTATGTTGTTCCTGATGATGTATGTGATGAATTGATTCAACAATTATATTCAACCGTACCCGACGTCGCAAAAGCCTATAAGATTATGCCCAAGAGTATATTAAAGGCGGATTTCTTTAGATATTTGATCTTATATGCCAGAGGTGGGTTATATTCAGATATTGATACAATAAGTGTCAAACCATTGAATGTTTGGTTATCCAATAATGAAACGCTTTATGATAAACCTTCGAATCCAGGATTAGTCATTGGTATTGAAGCTGATCCCGATAGACCCGATTGGAATGAATGGTATGCCCGTCGGATCCAATTCTGTCAATGGACAATCCAGGCTAAAAAGGGCCATCCTATGCTTAGAGAGTTGATCGCCAAAATTACTGATATAACTTTGACGAGAGAAAAGAACGGTCAATTGAAGAAGGTATTGGGTAAAGATGAAGGTGGAGATATTATGAATTGGACAGGACCAGGGATTTGGACAGATGCTGTGTTTGATTATATGAATAATATAGTTCAATCTCCTGAAAACTTTAAATCCAAAAAGGTTGAGGAAGTAATCAATTGGAAATTATTCACGGGTATGAAAATGCCAATTGGTGTTGGAGATGTGTTGGTATTACCCATAACTTCATTTAGTCCTGATGTTGGACAAATGGGTGCGGAATCAATCGAACATGAAATGGCTTATGCTAAGCATATGTTCCTGGGAAGTTGGAAGCATGATGAAAAACCAAAACCAGTAAATAGAGGAAGAGGTCATAAGCCTCGTTAGATAGGATAAATATGTATATATTGTATGTCTATATTTGTTATATATATATATATAGGAATATAAAACTTACCATTACCAATTCAAGTTATTTAATATTTTATCATTCCTATCCAGTATTTCTAAATTTAAATTTTTTGTTTTAAATTTATTATAGTATACTTTACAATTATTATTAGTACATTCATTCGAACCTTCATGAATAATATTAATTCCCAAAGTTTCAAAGTTTCTCGTGACACATCGTTGACAAAGTCGTTCTAAATTAAATAAATTCGTTTCACTCCATTTCGATTCCAACTTTAGATTAACAATCAATTTTAATTCTTCAAGTCGACAATCTTCACAAATATATTTAGAATTAGTATCATGGATTTTATTACCACAATTTAAACAAGTATTGGAAGTTATAAATTTGGATATTTGTAATACATTCCCCATCTTATTGATATTATTGGGTTTAAATTTGGGTAATTCTCGATACCACTCTTTAACATCAACACCAATTAAATTGAAAATTCTTTCTAATGGTGGAATTAATACTCTTGTTATATAATATTCATAATCCAATACAAATGGTGTCGTAGTGGAATATGACTTTATGAAATCTTCAGGTGACATACATCTATCCTTAATCCTGGGCTTGGTGGAATCTTGAATAACAACATATGGAACTCTTTCACGGTATTGAGGTTCTTGTCTTGAATCTTGTTCGACTTTTTTTGCAGCCACTATGGCTCCTGGTGGGAGATACATTTCATTTTTATAAGTTCCATACCTTACTTCCTTTGCAAAGCAAAAATCATTAACGGAAATCTTGTTGGTTGAAATTTTATAAAATTGTTTCAATACATATTCCTTTACCATTGACAAATTTTTAGTATCAAAAAGTATTCTTAATGCTTTCTCAACCATTTTATTCTGAGCAGGTATACCATCTCGTCTGACTGTTTCTATACCTTTAGCATCGAATTTGGGGATTGTTTGATCTTCATATTCATACATGTAACCAACATACCTCTTCTTGGTCAACAATACACATGGATGATATACTTTCTCGAATTTCAATTTAATTGGATCAGGGTATTGGTTAGTTATAAACTCGGCAATTTCTCGACCTTGTTTAAACGCCTCAGCCTTTGATTTCCCGGGGAAGTAAACAAATAATGAATCAGTATCACCATAAACCACTTTTGCTCCAAAATAATTATTTTCAATCAATTCAATGGTTTTGTTTAAGATCTCTCGGCCTGTAGAAACAATAGCATCAGAAACATCAGGATTCGGCATTCTTCCACTGAATGTTGCCGATGTATACCCATAAGTCACATTAGCTATTAATTTTAACGCCAATTGTCTTGCATTGTATAATCTTGTTAACTCAGTATCATCCTTAAATTCCTTCATCACCGATTTGACTTTGACTCTAGTATCTAAGATCTCCTCCAACATTTTGGCCAAGATAGACTTCCTCACGCTACTTTTTACAAACATAAATCCATTTGGTGATTGGTTTACAGCATCTTCTTTAACTAAAAGATCAACTAATCCAGGAGCTAGTTTTAAATTCTTAAGATATCCAATATTATTTTTATTAGGTTTGTAATTATGAAGTTTCCCCACAAGTGTAGAAAAACAATAATTATAAGCAATCATAATCGAAGGGTATAATGATTGGAAATCCAAAACTACCAAGGGAGATTTATAAAAGTTGGAATCGGGTTCCATAATTAAGGGGATACATTCTATAGGTCTCATTTCATGAACTTGTTGCTTTGATGGTGAATTTAATAATATATTTTCCAGCTTGGTAATTCTTGATAAGATTGATTCAATTTTAAATTGTGAACCACGATAGAAATTGGAATTAAAATCAATCCCAATCAATCTGGAATGTTCAACATTTCTCGCCACTAATTCTTGAACATCAATTATCTTAATTATTAAATCAATTCTTCGAGTATAATATTTGAAAACTAGAAGTTTATGAACAAATTTATCATCTCTTAACCACTCTGATAATTGGAAATTCAGGTATTTAGGTAATGATTGATGTAATAAGTGATAAGAAACATTTTCAAGAGAATAATTAGTGAGACTTAATTCACTTCTTAAGGCTCGCCAAACATTAAGTGTATGTCTACCACTGATTCTAATATTTGAAGTATGGGTATACCCCCATCTATCACCTAATTTCCCATTACTTTTAGAAGTCCCTCTACTTAAACCTAATAATAAATTAATATCGAATACTTGTCTGAATCTTTCAATTAAGTAACTCCAAGACGATGCATTTACTTCATAACCGGATAAAATATCGGGATCAAAGATTTCAACCAATTCAATCAATCGATTCAACAATAATAATTCCTCATCAAAGATTTCTATATGAGAATGAATCCCTAAAACTGTTGAAAGTTGTGCAATAGAGTCCTCATGATATCCTGAATCATTGAAGATCAAAATACCGGATTTGAAATCACAATGATCAAACATATTATTTGCATCATCAAACGTATAGAAGATTAAAGAAACGGGGTCTTTAGTGGGGTTGGGTAAGAAGTTCTTATCTTCTGTATTAACATGGATCTCAAGAAAGAAGTTCGTCAAGTTATTAAATCCATCATCATTCCGCTTGACTTTTTCGGAATTGTATGAGAATTTATAATTATCCGTTGAAGTTTGAAGTTCGATTTGAGACCTGAATTTAATAGCTTTCTTTTTGGATTTTTGTTTCAGAGTCTTTAACCAAGTTTTGATATCCAATTTAGAAGGCGGTGATAAAGTATACTCCCAATCCCTGGTATTTTCAAAATTGGTATTCAATTTTGTCGGTGGGTTGGTGACGAGTTCTTCCAAGATCGACGAAGACATGGGTAAACTCATGATCAGGTTTTCATTATTCAAGGGGATAGCTATTTTCTTATTGGCAAATATCAATGCTTGTGGAGGCATATCTGAATCCTTATTGTAGAAGGGATCTTGATAATTGATTTTCAACATACCTAAATCATCGAAATTGTTATTAAAATTTGATTTATTCAACTCGGGAGGCAATAGTACCTCATAATATTTTCTTCCCACTTCCATATTAATATCTAGATCAGTAGGAGGAGGAGGAGGTGTAGGTAGTGATGTTCGGACTTGGATGACTGAATCGGGATAATTTGGAGTTGAGTCTATTGAATAATCGGATATTTGCGATGAATATAGTTTTCGAGTCTTTCTCCTTTGAGTTAATGCAACCATTATGTCCTCATCAAATTCCTTTAGTTGGGTGTGGTTCAGTTCGGAACCATTAATATTTATAGAGGCGGAGGTTGTGTCATGGTGGTCTTTCTCTTGTGCATTTTCATCCAACTCTTCTAGAATCTCGGCTTCTTCTTCCTCGTCATCTTCTTTATCTGCTTCCTCGAGAATCACATCATCTTGATCAGTAAGATAAAATGAAGAGATAACATTGTTATCAATCTCTTTGAATTCAGTCCCTTCTGACACATGAGGATCAGTAATAGTAGAATTCTCTTCGTTGTTGTCAAACAACAGGGAATAACCATGGTTATTCCATTGATATAAATCTGTACCAAAAACCAACAGCAGCAGCAGCTGTTTTGGCATTTGATCAATCTCATAATCAATCTGATCGAACGCCGTTCTGAAATAATCCAAAGTCACGGTCACGGATGGTAAATCTTTATTATTTAAATGATCCACAATAGATTTCTGAGGAGAATAATTATTTGTGAAATTCAATTTCCCATATGACTCCACGGATAAACTAGTTTTCCCATTGAGTTTGATTATATATTGTAATAATTCATCCAAATCCTTTTGATTGGACCAAGGTGTAGCTCCCATTCCTAAATAATAATTCTCCAATTTATCCGAATCTCGTTCATCATCATTAAAGAAAGAAGTATTGCGATGATTATTTCGAAGATTGTATTGATACTTCAAGTCATTATTGACATGTTTCAACGATGATAAATAGACGCGTTGATTACCGGCCTCATCGAATTTATACCCACCCAATTTCGAATTCAAAGTTTTAATATGATTATTAAAATTGATTAATTCATTAAAATTGGAATGTAAATGTCTTAATTTGATTGAATGGCGATTGTTGATTATAGAAGTTGATATATCTATTTCTAACATTGATTTACCAATTCTTTCCGTTAAGACTATATTATTGGGTTTAATGAATCGAGATAAATATTGAATTAAATTTGAAATTTGGAATGATGAATAATTTAATTTATTTAATGTTAATAAGATTGGATTTCTAAAATAAAGTCCAATATCATTATTAATATATAACCAGCCACATCCAAATAAATTAAAATCAGTTAAGAATTGCAATAAATATGGTATATGACCTTCATAAATATGATGTAATTGAGGTTTTATTTTCAATTTCTTGAGTGGAGTATAGAATTGATTAAAATCAATTGATTTCTCATAGATTAATTTATTCAACCGTGTTTTATAAAGGGGTGAAAGTAAGGATATCTTATAAAATAATCGATATCCTAATTGGAATCCATAGATGGGAGTACCTTTCACAATGGAAATGTCAGCAATATATTTCCTTCTTTTTGGTCCAGAAGAGGATGAGTTGTCTTCAGGTGGTTCAATATCTGGTTCATCATTATCAAACTGTTCATTATCATCACCATTATTAGTTTTTCTTCTTTTGAATGATTCAGAAAGACTAACTTCTAAATATTGAATGATTTCATTGATATGATCTTTAGATTGTAATTTTGAATAATTTGGTTCAAAACAATCAACATATATATAGGGATAATAATTATGAACATGGATCAAGACATTAAAGGAATCATTACGATGATTATTTGAATGATGAATCTTTTGTTTCTTTTCAGATGAATTTGAATAAGGTATTGTAATTGATCCATAAATTCTAATGATAGGAACTTGAGTTACTGAATTATATAATTTATCTAATTTCGTAGGGAAAGCTTGATAAGAATCATAGTCATTGATTTGAATCTTTAGTTGGTTGAGATCATGTTGGCTTTCTATTTCATGATCCATATATAGTGATAGATTAGGTGTTAGTTTTGGAGTGGAAGTGGTTTGGTTTGGTTTCTAATAGAAATATTTTTGGCTGTAAATAAATTTTTAGTTAGTAAACCTACCGCGTTTTGATTTTTCTCATGGTATAATTTAGCTTTTAGTAAAAGGAAAGAGAAGGAAGATGTAGATTAAGAAGATTAAGAAGAAGAAGAAGATATCATGATCAGTATAAAACAAGGCTGGGTTGTGTTGTGATACTCCAATAGTTATTGAGAGATATGGAATAGAGTATGTATTTGAATGAATGATCATTCATTCTTTATATATATTGATAGATGATTGATAGTTAGTTTGGTAGTTGTCTGTTTTACCGCTTACATAATACAATACATAGTGTTAAAAAAGTTTAAATATGCCCTGACAGAAACAATCTTTGTCTAAGCCATATCCAAACATTATATATAGTAGATATAAGTAATCGAAATATATAAAATTCATAAAATTCATACAGTTCTCAAACTGAAACACATACCAATATATATATATACATACATATATACATATTATTATACAAAACCTTTGGTAGTATATGTTTAGGATTGCTATTTAAACACTAAAATAAAAAGAGAAACAACCAAACATCAAAATCAAAAAATTCAGATTTTTTTTTCCCTTTCGCTTTTGAATGGTAGAACAACCAAAAAAAAAAATCATTTTCATTGTTCTCTGTTTGTTAAAAGGTGTTTTAGAAATTTTGAATAGAATTCCGATCTTTAAAGGGTATTTAAAACAATTAATAGTGTTGTCTACTCTCTATTAAAGAGGTTCATTCCATCAAAAGAATTCAATTTCATTTATATCATCAATTTCATTTATTTCATTAATTAACTTCATCCTTTTATCTTTATTCCAAATATATACTTACTTATTAATTGACCTTCATAGAAAATTATTCATTCATATCTTATCATATCTTACCATTAATACCCTCCATTACTTCCATTCCTTTTATTATCACTTTTTAGGATTCGATTCATCACATTTTCATCATTTGTTTCAATTATATATACTTATACAAGACAATTGTTCTTCATTACATTCCATTCAAAATTACCCCTAATAGAATAAAATATACCAATATAAAACGAATATTTGCACATACCATAACCAAACATAACAGAAATCATTTACAAATATCAATCCAATCATCATGACTGAAGATCAAGAATTATCTAATGAAATTCATAAACTAGCAATTGCCCCTAAACCAATCACTCCCACCTTAAATTCATCTCCTCTAAATCATCCTCAACCTCCTCCCTATCCTCCTCAATCACCTCCTGTATCGTCTTCTCATATCCAATTCGGAAGTGATATTCATGCTAGATTAGTGGCATTTCAACAAAAGAGAAGTAAACCTCCTTCTGATGCAAATATAACTAGTATCAATAATATTAATTCCAATAATAGCATTAACAACACTAATAATAATAATAATAATAATAATAATAATAATAATAATAGTAATAGTAATAGTAATAGTAATAACCCCTCCCTCAACAACATCAACAACAACAATAATAATAATAATAGCATACCCATATTATCATCTTCAATCAGTATGACAAATCCAAGTCTATCCAATCATAATAATTTGAATGAAAAACCATTACCATTAATCCCATCCGAAATGAATATACGTTCCTTTTCAAGTGATGATAAAGAATTATTACTACAATCTCAAGTACAACAGCAATCCTCAACATTGAATGCATCTCCTAAATTATCTCCAATATCAGTGCCTCTTGCTACATCGTTATCCAAAAAACCATCATTATCTCAAAGAAGAGGGATGAAATTGAATATGAATGATTTAACTAAAAATATATCTCCCTTGGCCTCACCCAAGGGTATAAATCCTCCTCCTGTTGATTATTCAGCAGTCACATCATCTTCTTCATCATCAACAGAAAACTTTGATATATCTAGGAAATCATCAAGAAGGAAACCAAACTTTAAACTAGATCTTGATAGTGATGGATCAATCTCACGAGGTAATTCACTTAATAGAAACTTGGATACTCCCAATAATGATCTTCAAAGTAATTCATCCTCAACCGAAGTGGAATATGATGATTCAGATTTCGAACCTACTACAGCAAGTACCAATTCTAAACCCAATGGATTATTTGATAATTATAAGAAATATATTGATATTAAATCGGGTCGACTCAATTTCTCCGGTAAGGCCTCACTTCATTCTAAGGGGATTGATTTCCTGTCAGGTTCATCCTTCCGGATCTCGCTTGATGAATTGGAATTCATTGATGAATTAGGTCGGGGGAATTATGGATCAGTCCTGAAGGTGTTACATAAACCCACGGGGGTTTTAATGGCCATGAAGGAAGTTCGATTGGAATTGGATGAAAATAAATTCACCCAAATCTTGATGGAATTAGATATCTTACATAAGTGTGACTCACCATATATAGTTGATTTCTATGGTGCATTTTTTGTTGAAGGGGCGGTCTATATGTGTATTGAATATATGGATGGTGGATCCTTGGATAAAGTATATGGTAAGGATCATGGCGTTAAGGATGAGACGGCATTGGCATATATTACCGAGTGTGTGATTCATGGATTAAAGGAATTGAAAGATAAACATAATATCATCCATCGAGATGTTAAACCCACTAATATTTTATGTAATACCCAGGGGAAAGTCAAATTATGTGATTTCGGAGTGTCAGGGAATTTAGTTAGTTCCTTAGCCAAGACAAATATTGGATGTCAATCATATATGGCTCCTGAAAGAATAAAAACTTTAAATCCAAATGATGCCACATATTCAGTCCAATCGGATATTTGGTCCTTGGGTTTAACCATCTTGGAAGTGGCCGAGGGTCAATACCCTTATCCCTCAGAAACTTATGATAATATATTTTCCCAATTAAGTGCTATAGTCGACGGTGAACCTCCTAAGTTGGATACAAAGATTTTCTCCAAGGAGGCCCAGTTCTTTGTCAAGTCATGTTTGAACAAGAACCCAGACTTGCGTCCCTCTTATGCCGCCTTGCTTAATAGTCCATGGTTGATTAAATATAGAGGGTCTGATCCTCATCTTGATGTATCAGTAACGGCTCGCGTTCGTGAAATTGAACTTGAAAAACAAATGAGAAAGAATTTAGTCAATAAAAAGGCGGCCGCACTCTCGGTACCTGCCAATATCGAAACTGTTCAATCCTTATTAAGAAGTAAAGTTAAAGCTCCTGCATTACATAGAGGTGGGTTGCCAAGTAATAAAAGTTTCTTACATCAATAATAGGCAAAAAAAAATTAATGACATTATCTTATGTTTCTTTTCTTTCATGTATAGATATATGTAAATATATACAATAGGACTTTTCATTCTACGGAACTATCATTGGATTTATTAATAAATATTACTTACATTAATGTACATAAAAGATACCAGGGCAAGTAGAACAAATAAATACTAAATTTAAACCTATAAAACTTACTATATATACAAAAAAAAAATCATTCATCATCTTTATTAAGCCATTTGGACATGAATGGACCGTCCAATTCATATCCCAACTTGGCGTAATAATTCCTCACACCCACTCCAGAAATCACACTGATCTTCTCCGAGCCATGTTCCTCCTTGGCAATTCGGGCAGCCTCTTCCATCAATAATGTCCCAAACCCTTGATGTTGGAACTTCCTGGGGTCACGCGAGTGTAAGGGAACCACCGATCCATAGACATGTAATTCTCTCACAATGGATGTTTGTTGATTCTTGAATTCCTTTCTGAATGTATATTTCTTAGTTGCCTTTCTTAATCTTAATAACCCAATTAAAATATCTTGTTTTGGATCTTCATATGATAAAAAGGTTTCCCAACCTCCATTGGCATAATAATCTCTTCTAATTAATTCAATATTATCAGGTACAACTTTATTATGGACTTCTTGAATACCAACTTCTCGAGTACGTACATCTCTACATGATGTACCAAAATCTTTCATTCTAGCTAGAGCCAATTCTCTTAAATTCCCATTTTCAACTCCTGATGTAACTAATGGCATGGGAATATCTCTTTGGACTCTATAAATTCTTGTCCATGGAGGCACCAAGGCCAAAATACGAGCCACTAAATCAATCAACGCATTGGCATTATATGATTTATATAATCCCTTTTTCCAAAGTTCATATAAACCTGTACCTCTGATGACTAATGTTGGATATAATTTTAATCCATCAGTTCTGAAATCAGGATTCTCGAAATATTCTTTAAATTGTTCTAAATCTCTTTCCATCCCAACATTGGGTAAATCAGGCATCATATGACTGACTACTTTATACCCAGCATCTTTGGCAATGGCAAATGTTTCACATACAGATTTAACAGTATGTCCTCTATTGGTATCTCTTGCCACATCTTCATAAACTGATTGGACTCCGATTTCTAATCTGGTACATCCATATTTTAACATATCACTTAAATGAGTCTCCGTACAATAATCCGGTCTTGTTTCAATAGTAATACCAACACATTTAGTTTGGGATTGTTGAGAAAATTTGATTGCTTCATCAATATCTTTACCATTAAAACCAGTTAATGCATTATGCAATTGTGTGATGAAACCTTCCCTATAATCAATGGGTAAAGACATGAATGTACCTCCCATAATAATATATTCAACTTTATCTATAGAATGTCCCAATTGTCTCAATTGCTCAACTCTACCTCTTGCTTGTTCATAAGGATCATATCTGGCTCGGATGGCTCTCATGGAAGTAGGTTCATACCCAGTATATGATTGGGTCGAATATTCAAAATCAGAATCGGGACCACCAGGACAATATACACAGATATTACCGGTATATGCTATATGAGGGCATCGATGTGGTTTACACATGACGGCAACTACCGCAATACCGGAAGCAGTACGGACGGGTTTGGCCTTTAGCTTTGGTATTAAATATTTCTTATATTGGTCGGGAATGGACGATATGATG
Organism: Scheffersomyces ergatensis; assembly: GCA_030575095.1. Classification (NCBI taxonomy): domain Eukaryota; kingdom Fungi; phylum Ascomycota; class Pichiomycetes; order Serinales; family Debaryomycetaceae; genus Scheffersomyces; species Scheffersomyces ergatensis. The sequence goes on along the minus strand of JAJMHX010000029.1, from coordinate 78,892 downwards.
TCGGTTAACCTTGGTTGTTGTTGTAATTTATATTTCTTAGCATGTCTTATAATCAATCCATTTAAATTGATATCTTTTGAATTCTTTAATGAGGCCACTAATTCAAGTGAGATATCTCCACAACATTGGAGAAATCTTTCCTTTTCTGGGGCAAGCTTCTGCTTTCCAGACTTCTGTTTGGCGGCGGATGGCATTCTTCAAAGGGATTTGTTGAATACTATATTATTACTATTCTAAGTATAGATTATGATTTTGAAATCTCATCTCTTTCCAAATTTTTTTTACACTGTGTATTTGATCGATGGTTGGGTTTCACACGTCCCCTCAATTATCTACATATAATTTTTGCAACTGTTTGTTCAATTGATGTATATAAACAAATATACGGGAAGTCAAATGATCACTAACAGTCATAAGAGATATACTATGAATTAAGAATATTCTTCTTGCCTAATTTGAAATCACTTAAGTTAAGTATATTCTAGTTAATGATATTTTAATATGAATACACAACAAGTCTGCATGATTCAGACGTGGTAAACTATGAGGAATTAACAAGAAATACATTTTCAGGTTGTCATAACATTTAATACCATTCAAGTTTCCTGGCTTTCTTGTATACTAAAAAGTAGAAAATTTGAATTTTTTATTTGCATACCAATAATTGAAATTGAAATTGAATATGTATATAAAGAGAGGTAAAGGTACGGGAACTATCTAATAAAAATTTGTCTTTTTCTTTCTGCTTACCAACAGTATACATACAATACTTTATTTGGTGATGGTTCAGTTAAAGGATTTACCCATGGAGGCGCTAGAAATGATAGTCAAGAAGTCTGCCTTAGAAAGTCTTAGGAACTTCAATTACTGGCAAACTTACTTATATCCCAATGATTTTGCATATATATTCCAAAATGAATATCCTCAAGTAATATTAAAGGTTGACACCACAGAAGAAGAAGAATATGATGACCCAACTCCACAAAAAGCTTTAAATGGTGAAATATTCATCCACAATAACTATGGTCATAAGTGGGGACAGTATAAAAAGTCTCTGGCATTCTTTTTTAGTATCATTGAGTCACTTCCAAAGTCTCAGAAGCTTGGAGTTACTTTAGAATTCCAATTAGGTGTAAACGACGATGGTGAAGGTCTGATAAATCTATTAAAGAGCTTGTCCCAATATAAAGATCATAGCTTTATTTTCAACATTTATATTCATAAATGTGTATCCTTTGGTTACGATAGTTACTTTTATCAAAAGTTTCTGCCAAGTCTTAACTTGCTGTCATACCTTAACTTTGGAAAATCTCAGTTAAAGATACCACATGAGCTTCTTTCCAAATTTCAGTGGAATTCAATTCGTATCAATACGGGTTATTTTAATCATTATAAAATTGAAGAGTCCGAAGAAGAATATGAAGCTCGTGAAAGAACTTTATTGGAATTTGATTTGACCTGGGTTAACGAAAGCATTAAAGAGATACACTTGGGTGAAAAGTTATATCTCACAGATGATCTTAGTACTTATTATTTTCCAAATCTCAGAGCAGTCACATATGAATGTTACTCTCGTTTCACGAGTCAAAAGATGGGAACCTTTTTAAATAATCATGGTCATTTGATTGAATTTTTGAAGCTAAACCATTTTAGTAGTACAACCTATGACTGTACTAAAATGACCAATTTGAAGACTCTAGAATTGCAAGGTCATCAGAAGTTTAAGCCCAAGGATATGTACTATTACACACACCACGTAAAAACAATCGCAGTATATGGCTCAAAGCGAGTTAACATTCTCAAGCACATATCTCATCACAGGAGCCATAAGTTCGACTTAACTTTGTACTTAGCAACTGATTGTAGAGAATTTATACAAAGTGACTTAAATGGAGTCGAAGGATTGAATATGAAGCTTTTGCCTCCACGGCAATTTTATATAGGTTCATTAGACAATTAAATAACTTGTTCTTTGTTAAGAATTTTTCATAATAATCTCTTACAAACTATATAACAATGTTTAATTTAATATATTTTATTTGACTAGATTTGAAGCATTCATTTTAATCAATTAAGATTTTTATTATTGTAAAACCTGAAATCATTCAAAGTTAACTATTCTTTTCTTCACTAAATATCATGTCAATTGGAATATTCAAATTCGTTCTATAGCTTTTTGCATACCAATAATTGGAAAACTGGGAAATTTTAGATTAAAGTTCAACTTCATGCCTCAAGTAGAAATTTACACTAATACAATTTATAATCCATAATATATATAGTTACTAATACATACTAAATTCATTTTTTGCGGTAACATTTTTTTTAGTTAGCCAAAACACGTGAGTTTTTTTTTTGAATCGATAGGTACAAAATTTTTCATTTTTAAAAGTGGAACAAACAGTTTATAACGAAGTGTCTTTTGACATCGAACCACGATTGATTAGACAATGTTGGGTCTTACACGTTCGGTCGGTCTTAACCGTGGTTTAATATACCCGCAATCATTTATAATAGGCTCGAGGATAATCAGTCGAAGTTATTCTGCTGCTCCAGCTGCTAAGAAGACAAAAGCACCTGAGGTTGATATTTCAAAGATCCCACTTAGACGTCTTACGGTGTTAACTGATTATTACGTACCACCAAAGTTCAGAGACTGTCCAGTTTCTTCATGGCCAAGATTAATAGTCAGGAGAGTCGGGAACTTGGTAGGTATAACATATAGTGTTTTCAAATTCAGAACTGAATTGAAAAGAACACCCAAATTTAACTTATGGAAAGATATTGCCATTGAACAATTTGTTAAAACAAATAAGGTTTTCACAAATACATGTAATCAAAAGAGAGCCGATCGTGCAAAGAATTTGGAGAAATACTTGACTGGTATTGCTGCTGAAGATGTTATCCTAAGTTTAAAGGGTAGAGCCGATACATTTCCAGCCGGTGCTAAAATAACTTGGGATTTAGTTTCAATTAAAGGTACTCCAAAAACCGTTGGATTTCTTGCTATTCCTGATAAAGATGATATAACTGCCTATCTTCAACTTGTTATGAAATTAACCACCAAACAAAAATTCACTGTCATTCAAAATGGTGAACTGAAAGAAGAAGAAAAGGAATTTGTAGATTATTTGGTTTCTACTATAAACCCATTCACCGATGAAGCTGTCTTATGTGGGAAGTTATTTGAATCTGATCATATTAGAGGTGTTGCCCCCGATGAAACAATTAGAGATATGAATGTTTTCAAAATCTTTTCCAAAAATGTTTCAGACATTTATAGGTCTAATCCAAGAGTTAAGGATTAGGTCGTTCCAAAATTGTAATTAGTATAAATAATAAAAAGTACATTTGTAAATAATAATAAATTCATCAATTTTTTTTTTGTAATTACTTTAAAGAAAACCATCTATATTAGATATATTGTAGAGAGAAAGAAAGAAGTCCCATGAGATTAGGGAAAGTACCATGCTTTTGAACCGACACATAACAAGAATTAAAACAAAACAAAACATAACTAAACAACACAGAGATAGGGAGAGAGAGAAGCAAACAAAGAGGAGAGGAAAAGAAAAGGAACTACCAACCGAATAGGAAAAACCAACAACATGAAATAAATATATACTAAGGAAAAACATTGAAAAAATTACCCACCAACAACGACTTTTTTTTTAATAACTCATAACAACTTTAAAAAGATCAGTTCTATTCTTCTTAATTTTATGTTTTTTCAATTTTTATATGAGATTTACCAACTTTTTTTTAAAGGATTTTTAAAGGAATACCAATACATAATAGGGATCTAAGGCAATTTAAATTAAATTTTTGTTTTATCAGTTTTTTGCATTTTTTTTTTGATATTTTTGTTTTTTGCATTTTCTACCTTTTATTAAAATTAAAATTTACTTTCTGAAAGTCTATCTTTTTACCAAATCATTATTATTAAAACCATCATTCAAATCTAGTCCATCAAGAACACATCATCATGATTGGCAACTTTACTGCCACTGTCTCTTCTAAAGGCTCCGTTGCTATACGTATGAGTATGAGTATTTTGCAACAAGATTGCCGAGTCAGGGTCATCTTTTGTAGGTGTGTTTGGAGTATTGGAATTGATCGAGTTCGAACTCAAGATTGAATTCAAGTTTGGACGAACCAACAATGTTCCACTTTGAGATCTTGAATCACGTCTCAGTAATTCCTGGGGTGTTAAGATGATATCACTCAATGAAGCTGGGACATAATCTTCAGCAAAGATCTCGGCATTAGCTTTCGAGCGACTTGCATTGATCTCGTCATCATCAACAATGGCCGATGTATCATTATTGGAATGGTAATAATATGAACTTGGAGAAGTATTCTGGGGTTGCATTTGTATTGTATTCCCAAATGACGATTTACCAAACGATGACGACGATGCATGAGGAGATTGACCAAATGAAGTATTGCTAGAAGCACTACCTCCTGTACCAAAGAAACTTGAATGTTGAGATGGGGAAGTAGTTGATAATGAAATTGGAGTATTCGAAGAGTAAGATCTGAACAAATGTGAATTTGATCCAGTCTGACTCAACAGTGAACTATGTGGTGGTTGTTGCTGTTGTTGTGGTTGAGTATTGGAAAATGAGTTCCCACCAGTATTACTAGTCTGAGTCCCAGAATAACCCAAGTTGGGGTTGAAAGAATTAACATTCTGATTAACGGAAGAGTTGTTGGCAGCATATACATTTTCTTGAGCCCCAAATGAATTGGAATGACTTATGAAATGTGTATGTTGGTTACTCTGAACTGGGGCTTGTAGTTGTTGTGTTTGCTGATTCTGATGTTGGTAATATTGTTGTTGTTGTTGATGATGTTGATGTTGTTGCACTTGTTGTGGCTGATGTTGTTGTTGTTGATGATGATGAAGATTGTTATTACCAATATTAATATAGTTTGCAACATTATTATTTTGACTGACTTGCAGACCATAGGAGCGATACGTAGGTGAAACATTAGTGACGGACCCAGAAGAACCGCTTCTATTATGAAAACCAATGTCAATAGGTTCAGTTAAAGAAGATGGAGTGATGTTAGAAGTATTAACACTAGTGTTGGACTGATAAATCCCGGAGTTGGTTGAATAATTGAAAGAATGACGATGACCATTGTGACCACCATTAACATTATTGTGGTTATGACCATGATTATGGCCATTACCTACATTGTTATTATTATTATTATTATTATTATTATTATTATTATTATTATTATTATTATTATTATTGCCATTACCATTATTATTACCATTGCTGTTGTTATTGTTATTATTGTTATTATTATAACCGGAACTAACCAACAAACTCTTGGAGTTGACTCTTGTACCATCAGGTAAGAAATGAGCCAAAGCACATTTCAAACCAAATTTACAATTCCCCTTTTGAAAATATTTGCAGGGTAATTTATCAGCAGCCAAAGTACCATCTAAATTATGAGAAAAGGGACATGAATTACCAGCTTGACAAATGCCTTGTTTGAAAAACTTACAAGGAACATGACTGAGGTTTTTATTATTTGAAGAAGATCCACTGGTTGATCCATTAGTAATGGGGACTGAACCTGGTGGACCAGTATTAGGGGGTAATTGAGCACTAAGGGCTGTAAAGTCAAAACTACTCATATCGTGGGCTGAACTTCTAGGACGATAACTTTGAGTCTTATTGTCAGGCGATGGAATTGAAATTGAAAAGGAAGATTTGTTGTTGGGGTTGATGAAATTAGTTGGAGACGAGTTTTTAGCAAGGAGATTTGAATTATCTTTTGAGTAATACTTTGGATCAAGCAATAATGAATCAGGAGATTGGATTCCTAAACTCATTTGAAGGCTAGTTTGACTCGGATTATGAAAAGGTTCCTTGTCATGTATACCGACAGATTGATTAAAGAAAACAAGAATGGAAAGTAAAAAGGTGATCTTTATTCCCTTTCAAAACTTACTTCCAATGAAAATGGGATTTTTGAACTGTGGATCTGAATTTTTTTTTAAAGTAAAGGGAATCCACCGCTCAGAAAAAATTGAAAGGAGGAGGTAAATATGAAAAAAGAATGAATGATGATTTATACGGTTTACTCTTGTAAATTTTAAAGAATAACAACAAAAGTAATTATGAATAATGATATGAGTTTACTAATGGATATCTTAATTATTAATTATCTAAATTATTATATATATATGTCTTTCTATGAAAACTGACTTAGTTAAACTTGTTTATCAAAAATTGATAACGGGACGAGGTCTTTTTTTTTTATTTTAAGATAAGGATCAGTCCTGTATACAACCACCGTTCTTCTTCGTCGTTTTTTTTTTCTGCTGTGGTGGTGGTGCTTGGTGAACTATGATGAAATGAATTATGACTCAACTGATAAATGAAAATAATGACCTATAATAGGTTGGTTTTTCTTTTTAGTTACTACATATGAAACGGCTGGTATTATATTTATTTACTTGGGGTAATTTATGACATCCTGAGAATCATTCTTTATACTGGTAAGAGCCTATCTCCCTACATCAACATAGATTCATACAGATTAAATACATATCAAATTGCTTTTAATATAAAAGCTTTACACCAATTAACTTATTTCAAGAAAATAATGAAATTTGATTGCTCTATTGAAGAGGGCTTATATTTTACTTGTTTTGTTATCTTACCTATCTAAAATTGTTCCTTATGCTTATCAATTTCATTTTTATCCCCAGGTAAATTAAATTTTAGTTCTCGGGTGAGGCTCGCTGTTAATTAACGTTTTATTTTTAATTGCGTACGTACGGATGGTTTCCTAATTAGGAAGAGAGTCAAATGGCGGTATGGATCTACAATTAAATGCTCACGTGCTACTTAATTTTCAAAAAAAAATATCTGGTAGCACCATAAGACTTATAACATAGATCCTTTATTTAAATCAATTACGAATTATTGTCTTTCTGTTTAGTGAAATGATCTGTAAACCAACCGATCTATATAGCCAGTTATGAAATTCAAAACGACTTCCTTTAAATCGTTGGTATATTAATAGTAGAAAATATTTAAGAAAAAGAACAGCCCTTGTGATCTATATACAGGATGGAAGAAGTGTTAAAGAGATATCTGAAAAGTTAGTAATCATTTAGATTTTGAAAAGCTACATTGTCTTTCAGAAGAAGACACAAGAAGAAGAATAGAAATGTCCTTAGTTCATAGTGATGAATATGTGGAAGATTTCTTGGTCAACTATCTCACAAAGTTACCCGATGATTTGCTTGTTAATATAGCAGATAGGATTCCTACTGAATATATCAATGAGGTAATGTTATGTGTGGATCAATTAAAAGATGGTATTATTTCAGAATATCATAATAAAGAACTTCATTTAGTATTAGCACCATGTTCAAGACCATATGTTTCCAAATTCCCCGTTGATAAAAGACCAATAATAACCCTTTATACAGTACCTACCATTAAAGAATTTCTAGATTTGCATACTAATATAAATCCCAAGAAATTACTTTTAATTGCTGGATCTGAATTCGAAACCTTAAAAGAAGTGATGAGTGAATATCGTGATAGATTCGAAAACAAAGTCAATCACATTGAAATAACTCTAGAAGGATATGAATTAACCAACGAAGATATAAATTTCCTATTATCATTTTCCAATATACGAAGATTTCATTTTTCAAGAATATCATTAAGACTGAAAACAGGCCCAATTCTAGAGTTGAATGATGGTTTATCCAAATATTCTTCACTAAGAGAGATTGTATTCCTTGGTACTAGTGTTTCAAATTGGTCAAGAATCCATTTCCCAGAAAATATTAGACACTTAGATATATCATGGAATATTAATCTTGATCCATGTACAATAAATATCCCATCATTGGTAGAAGAATTATATTTCAATTCTATATCTATAGATAGTGATAAATTCAGAAAATTGAAATTACCTATCAATTTGAAGAATTTAACTTTGACACATAATAATATTCATGATTTCTCAATATCAATATTACCCAGGACTCTTGAGAAACTTGATATCTCGATGAATCAAATTGATAATTTTATAATCGAAGACAATATTGGTTGGCCCCCGAAATTAGAGGCTCTTTTGATGTCGAGTTGTCATTTGAATGATTCAGTATTGAGTCAATTACATTCCATACCATGGCCTCAATATTTGAAATATTTAATATTGAATGGTAATAATATCCAAAGTTTACAAAGTTTAAAGGATTTACCAGAAGACCTTGAACATTTGGATTTACAATATACAAGTATAAATTCATTCCGATTAACTGGTGATCAAATTGATGAGACATCATCATCATACCCTTATTATAGATTCCCCACCAATTTGGAAGTTTTAAGATTTGGAAGTACTAAATTTTGGTTTGAAGGTTCAAATTGGCAAAGAATTGAATTTCCTCCTAAGTTATTTGAATTGGATTTGACTGATTGTAAGATTGATTCATTAAGATATTTCAAATTCCCCAAGACTTTAAAGATATTATTGATATCTCATAATAAAATCAAAGATATTTGTTCATATAATTCATCCACTGATAATTGGACGGATTTAATTGGTTTGGAGAATTTATCAATTTATGATAACTTAATTGGTAATTTATCGTTAAGGAATTGGATACCTCCTAAGAATTTGGAATATTTATATATTCAAGGTAATCCAATTATGAATATAGATAATAAATTACCATTGTTTAGTGAAGAATTCGACCTGCAAACATCTAATTTAGAACTAATGGATTTTTCAAAATGTTCAATTAATGATTTTAATGAAACGGCACATATACCAAAGAGACTTGTTAGTTTATTATTATCTCAAAACAATTTAAAGTCGCTTAATATAACGAAGCATGTAGCCAACCATCCTACATTGGAGAACTTGGACTTTTCATATAATTCAATTGATAGCTTGGAGTTTGAACAAGAACATGGTAATTCACATATATCAACCATTGATCTTTCTCATAATTCTATTTTGGAATCTGATCATACTCAATTTAAAAGGAAGAAAATAAATGAATTCTATCAAGTATTGGAAAATGGATTTGGGAAAAAAATTAAGAATCATAGGTATAATATAAATAGTAACCATACGTTTATATAAAATTAATTTAACTTACAAATAATATTAATTTCTTTTACTTTTAGTAGTTTATTAAAATTTCTAGTGCACAAAAATATATTATATAATGATAATTAATAATAATAAAAAAGGTCCTAACGACGATCATTAGAACCAATACCTCTCTTACCAGAGAATAAATGCTTAGGTATGGATGCAGTAGCATGACGATCACCTTCACCTTGTCTTGCCATTCTGTTTCTTTCTCTTCTTTGAATCTTAGCCAATCTTTCAGCTGTAGATCTCATAGCACCATCAGCCACACCATCATTAAGACGATCGGTTTGACTAGCAAATGCCTTCTTCTTGGAAATCTTGGAACTTTCAATACCTTGATTCCTCTTCAATATATCAACACCTGAAACTTCTCTCTTGGAAGCGAATTTACCGGCTTTTTCTTTCAATGCATCAGTATCATGACCAAGGTTATACATATGATCTTCCATAGCATTGAATGATCTCTTAAGTTTATCTCTTGGCATAATAGCTTTATTTTTCAACGATTTTCTATTTCTAGCTTCATTGATCATTGTCTTTTGTTTATCTCTAATCCATTGAGCCTTTTCTCTAATGTCTGAGATTTCATCGACATCTCCTTCAAGATCCGAGTCCGAATCATAAAATCCTTCGGCTTCTAATCTTTCTTCTTCATCTTCTAAAGCTTGTAATTTAGCAGCAATATCTGGATCCAAGAAATCATAAACATTCTTACCATCCAAAATTTCTGGCATAATATCATTCTTCCAATCATCATCTTCCAACATATATTTATCTTTCAAGTTAATGTTAAAGACACCAGCACCACCATTTTCAGCTTCAATATCTCTGGCTAATTGTCTTCTATTAGGATCATTAACATCATATCTATCAAGAGCCTTAACAGCATCAGGAATATAAGCGGATCTATCAACATCATCTCTTGCTTGAGGTCTAGCAACATGGATTTTATTTAATACATTATTAACACGAGCAGTACCTTTCAATTTTTGTTCGATCCTAGCAGTTAATAATTTTTCACAAGCATGATTACGAACTTGCATAACATTTTCTTCTTCATGACAAGAGGTATGCATAACTTCAACACCCGGTAAAGTAGTTAAAGTTTTTAATAATTCTTGTTGATTTTCTTCTAAATCTTCAACTTTTATAATATCACTTTTATTCATAATAACCATGACTGATTTATTAGCAAATAATGGTTTAATAGAATGGAATAATTTAACTTGAGCTTCGATTGAAAAACCACATTGTTCTGATAAATCCATAAAATATAAAATACATGATCTTAAATGAGCAATAGCATAAATAGATTGCATTTCAATATTATTCATTTCTTCAGTAGGTCTATCCAAAATCCCTGGAGTATCAATAGCTTGGAATCTTAAATATTTATAATCAAAATGACCCACATATAATGATTTCGTGGTGAAAGCATAAGGTTGAACTTCAACATCAGCCTTAGTTATACATCTTAAGAATGAAGATTTACCAACATTTGGATAACCACAAATAACCAAAGTTCTAGTGTTTGGATCAATACTTGGTAAACGACCTAAATGTTGTCTGACTTGTTCCAAATATACTAAAGGATCTTTCAATTTTTTGGTTATGGTAGCCATTCTACCTAAAGCAGCTCTCTTTAATTGTTTACATTGATATAAAGATTGACCGAATTTCAACAATCTAACATAATCTCTAGCAACTTGTTCAATCAAAGTTTTAGCTTTTGAAACAGCAGCAAGGGAAACTTTATAATGATTCTTTTCATATAAAGTATCCATCAAATCTCTGTGGAAAGGATGAACATCGTTAATGTTGGGGAATCCACTTATAAGTTCACTATACTTCTCGGCAAACCCTTCAGCAGTAAATCTAACTTTTCTCATATAGAAAGCCCTAATACGAGTAATTTTAAACCCTGGTCTAATGACAGTTGGAGTTTTTCTTTGGGTTCTGTTAAGAACGATATCCAACATATCATTGGCCGTAGGGACACTTGGTATGTCCTTCCATGAAAGTTGCATTGTGACGAGTCTTTAAGGATGGGTGATGTGATGTAAAAGGGAGGTCTCCAAAGATATAAGGAAAGAGTTATTCAGAGGGCATCAAATTTTTTTTATATTCCCTATACTAAATTTTCTTTTTTCTTTTTTATCTCTTCTCAAAAAAAAAAAAATTAAATTTTTATTTCTGCAGTGCGGCTCACTCTTTAGTTTCCTGATTTGGAATTACTCAGTAGGTAATATTTATTATGTATATATATATTTATATGTATGGAAATATAGAAAGATAAAAAGAGATAGAGTTAAGTATCAACATAGATACTTTTAATAATTAAAAAGATAAAACAACTATAAAAAGGAAAGGAAATTGTATTTTTTTTTCATTTTTAGTATAGAATGGGGATGAAGGATAGTCAAGGTAAGAAATTATTCATTATAATGATAGACCAAATAATTTGGTAAGCCAAATACTTCATAACCTAATCTCTTGGCCATTCTTGCAAATCCTTCAGTTTCAATCAAATGATAGAAGGGGAATGAGGGGAACATGGCTCCATCTCTATGAACATCAGCCTTGACTAAAACAGTACCACCTCCTACACCATCCAAAGCCATTTCCGTGTTTTTATCACCATTTCCATCATAGAAATGGGCCATCAATGGTCTGTAAGTTGCCATTTCAGCATAACCTTCGACAATGATATCTTCTTCAGGCAAACCAGCAGCTATCTTTAAACCTTCTTCTGATTCAACCCAATTGTTGAAATCATAGGGACGAATGGATTCTTGACCAGAACTTTCTTCAATATATCTTTGATAGACATTACAAGAGATGACGGGTTTATTATGGAGAGTCAAATCTTGAATCAAAGTAGGAGGAGTTTCAACAATATCAGCGTCCATCCATAATACCCAAGACGTGGTTGGAGATATGGTTGTAAATACTAAGGAGTTTCTAGCTAAAGCCATCATGGATCTTCTTGCCTTTTGAACCTTCAAGGCATGTCTATCCTTTTCCAATTGACTATCCAATGAATTCGAATCTTGTCTTAAAATAGTCACTTTTTTAAATTTATTCTTACTATCAGTTGATTGAATCTTCTTGACGGCAGTTTCCAAACCTTTGAGAGCATTTTCACCATCTTCAGTTCTGGGAACTATAAATCCCAATGAAATTAATGAATGATCATAAGTTAATTTATTTAAATTATCCCAATATTGTGGTAAGAATTTCGACATGGGTGTTAAAATCAAAATCTCTTCACGTTTAGTCAATGCATCTGATGAAGTAGTCAATTTATTTAAATCATAATGACTTATATGATCCTTAGGTAAATTCTTCAACACGATGGAGTCTCTGTTTCTAGCAAACCAACTTCTTGATTTCTTGGTATACGTGTATCCATTGGAAGATTTGGATGAACTTGATGATGATGATGATGATGATGCAGAAAAGAAAAAAAAGTATATTATTACGATTAACGTTAATGGAGCCACCAAGGCCAAAGGTTTTCTTCGTATGTAACGTAGGTATGGGTTCTTACTATACAAAATGGCCATGATTTGACTTGAATATATAATTGATTGTTGTTGTTAATGATGGAATTTCAAAATTAGAAAGGGGATCGATCAGGAACAATGATTTTGCTTTTTTGGAATTGAAAACCTGAATGAAAAAAATATTGATAACAATGCTATTTGTTAAAGATTGAAAGCAGGTAAGAACACGGTGGAGTTCAGTTTAAGATATCAGATTGTCCTTAATAGCGACTATCACCATTCAAAAAAACGGTCTATAATATAATATATCAAATCAAAGAATTTAAAACGCCTAAAATTTGTTTGATTTTGATTTTGAGTTTTGGTTTGGTAGCTTTTTATTTTTTTTTGAACCTCGACTTTTTTTTGCGTCAATGGACACGACCCAAATCCAAAGTCCCTACGTATATCCTAAAGGAATGTTACAAATTACAGGGTATTATTGCAAATAATAATAATAATAACAGAAGGAAAGGAAAGGTTATATTTATATATATATCACCTAATCACTAAATAAAGAGAGAAAGTAAATGTAAATATAATTATTTTTTTTAAAAAAAGACTAGCTTATTTAAAGACCTTACCATCAGCAATTTCTCTACTTTCACCATTGATGATAAGAGGTTCATCCCAAGCTAAATAGTTATTGATAAGCTTTCTAGTTTCAGCATCTTCACCATCTAATTTGGTATAAGAGTATGATTCCCAATCTGGAGCAACATCAAAGGCAGGAGCATAATCTTGACCTCTGACCAAGAAGAAACCAGTGATACCATTATTATTGTTTTCACCATAAACAACTAAAGTACCAAACAAATATTTGGTGGAGGCACCCAATCTATTGAAAAATCCACCAACCAAGTTATTGGACATAAAGGTTAAAGTTAATTCATCATTATATTTATAATCAACTTTCCATAAAGAATATTCTTCTGGTTTATATTGATTTTCCCAAAACCATGGAATGGCGGTTTTTCTAGTATCTTCATTAGAGTAAACTTTTTTCCATTCATCCAAGGAGATTCTTGGTAAAGCTTCTAATGGATGTTTAGCCTTTGGAGCTTCAACAACAGGTTCTTCATCATCATCTTCCTTTGGAGCAGCCTTCTTTGGAGCAGCTTCCTTCTTGGCAGCAGGAGCAGCAGCCTTCTTTTCCTTCTTTGGAGGAGTGAATTCAACAGCCTTTTCTCTGAAAGTATAGTCGCCAACAACATCATGTAAGATTTTGTTTTGAATGACAGTTTTAAACCATCTATAAGTGTTTGGATGAGCTTCTCTCCATTCAGCACCGAATAAATGATCAAACCCTCTAATGAAAAGAGCAGCACTAAAGATATCAGCAAAGGTTAATCTTTCACCGACTAAGAAAGTGTAATTAGCTAATCTAGCTTCGTAAACACCAACAACTTTTTCAACATAAGCAGCAGCTTCATCAACAGCCTTCTTGTTGTAAGGAGTAGCACCAATTAAAGGTTTAAAGTTAGCAGCAATGTGAGGTAACAATTCAAAGTTGGTTAAGGATAACCATTTCAAAACTTCGGCATATTCCTTAGCGTTTTTACCTAATAATTTAGATTGAGGATCAGCAGAATTGATTACTAAATATTAGGTTAGCATAAAGTTTTTTTACTTTTTATTTGAAATAAAATAAAACAAATATCGTCATTTATCCTTCGGAAGAAAGGTCAATGTAAAAATCCATGAATTGCTTGCTTCTAAGTCAATTTCAGAATAAAATCTCTCGACATAATATATTAAGACAGGGATAACTGTATAATAAATTTGAAATTTTTTTCTCATCATTTAAATTTTTAACTAGTAGAAGAAAGGGTAAATGCAAAGCAAATTCAATGAATCAACAACAGACAAGATTTGTAAAAATTGGAAAGAATGAATACATACAGTAAATGGAAAGGGCAATGATTTCATGTAATTTGAAACCTTTTGGACCAACAAAAGCTGGGATCTTACCCAATGGGAAATTTTTAGAATATTTTGGATCTTCTCTGTCAGACAAGGTGATGTCGAGGTTGAAGTGTTTGACAAGAGCCCTAATAGGGACACTTCTAATTTCTTGGGTAACGAAAGCAGTACCTTGAGACATTGTAGGTTGATTGATTGATTGATTGATTGATAGATTTAACTATTGGAAGTTGAAATAAAATTCAATTGGGATCAATTTTCATTCTTTCATCTTTCAATTTTTGTCATGAAAAAAAAACTCTTCTCTCAAAGTGTCTGTGTCCAACCAACCAACCAAAAAAATTTTTTTTTTTATTTATTAAAACAACTGTGGATTTGAAATAAATTTAAATATCCGGGTAATGGCACATGACCTCGTAACACGTGATTATTTTCTAGGGCAAACAATATACAGGTCAGACACTATTTTTTAGTCTTTAACGGTTTAAAAAAAAGTTCTTACATAGAGAGAGAGAACCTTCTGGTCAATCACCGGGCTGCACCAAAAATAAATCAAAAGAAGCTTTTTTTATTTTACTTACAGAAAGATGATTTTTTAAGTGCATGGATGAAAGAGGGGTAAGTAAAAGAGTTAGTTAGTTGTTTGGTTGGCCAACTGTTTTTAGCTTTAGCTTTTTAGGTAAGTAAAATATTTTGTGTTTAGGCGTACGTACGGTACGGGTACGGTAGATATTTTACATACATACATGGACTCTTTTTTTTTTTCTTTGGCCTGTGCCACTTTATGGAATTTACCCATACATAATTGTACGATATATACATATTTTTTTATATTAGTACATGCTGATGAACGGTTCATCCATTCCATTGTTATTCAAAAGATGTTGTGGTAAAGAGGAGGAGATCACAGTCATATTCATAGGAATCATCATTCATTCACATTGTTCCTATTTATTTTTGGTGTTATGTGCAGATGAAATTTCACGGCTCTCCCAGTCTTTCTCTCCACGTATTATTAAGGTAGAAAAAGTGGGTGAACGGTGAATGAAATCGATGAAATAAGTGAAAGAATGTGAATGCTTGGTAGTACAAACCCGGTCTCTAATGAATGTAATAACAAACAAGCAAGCTTTTTTTACTAATTTCTTATTTTTTTTATTTTTTTATTTAGTGAGTTTCGTTCGTTATTATATTATAATTCATAATTGAATCCTCCACTAAAATGAAAGTAAGTTTTTGGTGGAGAAATAAAACATAAGGTTTTTTAACCCTTGCAGTATTATTATTATTACCAAGAGACAGACAGACAGACCTTGTACTATAAATAAAAGATAATAAAAAGGCAGATTGTGTTGATACAGGATATGTTGGACACATACGGTAATTCCATGCACAAATTTGCCAACGTTATCTACCCCTTTTTACAAAACTGGATATGTATACCCATTCAATTACCCGCTTTTATTCTTTTAATAGGATTATCGATCGAGGCAAATGTAATAATAATAATATTTTTCATCCTACCTACCTACCTACCCCTATGAATGAATGAATAAATAAATAATCTTTAGATACTATTAATAACTAAATAATAATAATAATAAATAATATTAATCAGCAAGATTTATTGTTGATCAATCGGCAACTTAAACCAAAATATATACTAATCAATTGAATCAAATCAATTAATTAATCAAACCAAAACTAAACCAAAACAAAACCAAAAATCAAAAATCAAAGGTTGCCCAACCAATTAGCGACCACAAACCCAACGAACAAAAAAAAAATAAAACAATTTACCGACGTTATTCTTACATGAAAAAAAGGGCGGTTAGGGTAGATGGACCAGCGTGGAGGCATAATGTAAAAGGATATAGACATGAATGAATAAATAAATAAGGTAAGTAATGGTTTGAATTCACAGACGTTTTATTTTCTTTCTGCTGTATGTTTTGCTTTGAAGCCTTTACTTTACTGACTCAAACTGTGTGTGTGTTACTGGCATATATTTTTTAAAGAAAGATTTACAATACAATGGTTAACTAACCATCCATGTGTAGACACAGTCAAAGGTATGTATATTTCAAAAGGAAAAGGTTCAATTACTTTTCTGTACAATTCCGCCCAACACCCTCTCTCATTATAATAGCTTGTATGTCAGTATCAATTACGATTTCTTTATTATTATTTCATTATATGTATTTTATTTTAGGTTTAAAGCAATAAAATAAATATTAAGTTAAAATAAATGAATTCTTGTAAATAAACAACTCATAATTGGCACGTTACAATAATATAAATCCATAAATAGATACGATACTACATGAGTAATAAAATTCTAAAAAATACAATAAAAATTCGGAAGGTATTAGCAATACGACTCACAAAAATTAATTATTTCCCACTTAAACTGGCTGTTCAATTTTTTCTCGTAGTTACAAAAGCGTAGTTCCCCATTGTTCGTTCATTGTATTCATTCCTGATTAAATTTCTGGTTTGGAATGTCACAAAACAATCGACGGGAATAAATACAACATGTACTGATAGCAGCGGTATAGGAGTAAAAATTTATATTATTATAAGAACTTTGAATGATTTATAAATAAATATGAACATTTTAAAGTTGGTATTTTTTTTGGGTTTGTTGCTGGGTTAGTCAGTGTCAATTAACTTACAATTACCCTAGTAGGATTTTAAATTGACTCGTTGGCTTATTTGACCGTATATATATAATATCAACAATCTAAAATTAAATTAATCAACAAATAACGACGGTTTGGTTTTGGTTTGGCTTTTTTTTTTTTGGTTTCTTTTTTATTTTTGTTTATCTAGAAAATGCAAGAGGAGTCAATTTCCCCTATCGAGTTTTGGTCTGACCTCGTCGGTTTTCCTGTGCACCCTTTTAGCTTAGCTTTTAGCCTCCTCCTCCCCCCCTCACCTTTTCATTTATTCTAATTTCAACAATGTAATTTATTCATTTAAAGGGTAGTCTATACATTAGTAATCTTAACTTAGTTGATACTTTCCTATCGATCGAATATCCCCGGATTAAAGTACGTAACTGCACCTTGCTTCGGAGACGGACCAAAAATCCCGCCCCATACACGACAAAAATATATCAAGAGATGCAAAAAAAGAAAAAAAATCTGGTGATGATGACCCATCAATCAATCCTCGTACCAATCATTTTTTTTTTAGCGAATAAGAATTTTTTGACGTCTTGGTGGCGGACTACCGAGCTCCACTCCACTGCATCCATGAACAATTAGTGAAGATATATGTTTTTTTTACTCTTCTAGGGGACCATTTCCCACGCTAATTTTGCAAAAGCATACTAAATATACTCTCACCTTCCCTAAGTGAAATATATATACTACAAATATACCCTAGACTATGATTAGAAAGGCAAACAAATTAAATATGCTAAGTTTTTATACATTAATTATACAGACATTAATCATTATCAGTTATAAAATTTAATAACCATTCGAAATTATACTTCCAGCGTAATTTTTCATCATCAAGTTTAAAGGAATAATCAATGATTTTAAACATTGACAAGACCTTGTTATTGGACTGTTGGATTATTGATCTATTATTTAAATTAATCAATTTATTAATGAATTCTTGGAGGAAATTGATGATAATTCCTCTATCATTCAGTAATATTGTTGAAGGTGATGATAAAACAATATTATTCTGAGCTAAATTATTAAAAATGAAATTATAATCAATTTCAATGGATTTTAAATGAGGATTAAGTAGAATATAATTCAATTTAATAAGGTACCACATATAATCTCTTAATTTAGATGCATCACTTTTGACCAAAGATTGTGGGACATTTGATGATGATGAAATTGTTGAAGATATTGATGTAGTAGTTGATGCTAATGACGATAGATTAGTGATATTTGCCGAATTTTGGAAATTATAGTTCATCTGAATATAATCTAATTTTTTGAATGATTGATTTAAATTTATAATTTCAAATTGACTTAATTGAAATAAATTATTTAATGATACATTATTAATATGAGTTTGTGATGATTGATCAGGATGAGCAGGTGGTAGAGTTGATGGTGAAGTTTTATATATAATGTCTTCCATTACTTCAATTGGAAGAAGTGCCAGATTTGGTAAGTTGGAGTAATGTGATGATGCTAAGGGGTCTGATGATGATGACGATGCAATAGGTTTTGAAGACGACGATATTATCTTACTATAATTAAATTCACCCAATTGATATTCAAATTGGAATTTTTTGATTATGAAATATTTTAAAATTAAAATTGAATGAATTGAACTTATTAATAATATTGGTTTTGAATCGTCTTTCTTATTATTTATATTTAAATAATTGGTGATTATAAAAATGACTTTATGATATATTTTACATTGATTTTCAATAATTAATGAAATCAAATTTATAGTTAATGGTTGAGGTTGATACTTTAAATAAATACTTAGTAGAATCAATACAATACTAATTAATAAATTTTGAAATTTGATTATTTCGAATGAATTGATTTGAGTAATTGATCTTAGACTATACCAAAATATTAATTGTTGATCAAGAATATTAGTGAGTATATCTAAATTAAATTGATCAGAACAATTCATTAGACAATTTATAAGTAATGGGAGTTCATATTGATGATGTAAACAATATATTGGAATCATTGATTTCCAAATACTAACTTCATTAAAGTGGTCTAATAACCAATAATATTTCTCATTTTCAATTAAATTAATATATAGTTGAGTATTGATATTTGTCGGTAAGGAATAATCTATTGAATTTCTTGAAGTAGAAGGTGAAGTATCTATGATGGGATTAGTAGGATGGATCCATTGAGATGAAGTGGATTGTAAATTGGTTGGTAAAAATTGAAAATTGGTTGGTGAACGAGACATTAGTAATGATGATTGGTTGGGAGGAATATTAGTATTTGGAGTAATTCTACTTTGATTTATATAAAAACTATCATTAAGTAAAAGATTGGTAATGTTATAATTTTCTAAAATTGTATTGGTATCTAATTTTTGTGGTTCATTTAATATTGAGATTGACGAGGTAATATTTGTATTGGTAGTGGCAGTAGTCGATATTGATCCAAGTCTAGTTGAGCCTGTTGCCTTAGAAGACATTGATGTAGAACTTGATGATGGAACGGTCGAAATGGAGGTTGTTGTTGTTGTTGTTGTTGTTGTTGTAATTGGATTTGTTTGTATCATGGATGATGATGAAGATGAAATACTTGCGTACAAATCTTGTTGATAGTGGAGATCGGAGTCTTGAAGATCTTGTTGAGAATGGAGGTGTATATATGGTCTATAAGAGTCATTACCATTTTTATATAGTGATGCGATGGTAATAGATTGATCCAAGAGTCTATATGATGAAGGAGGATCGAGGCTATGGTTGGTGGGAATCAGATCTTGAGGGTTGTAGATGGTATATTGAGTGAAATTTAATCGTATTCCTCGATAACATTTCCTCTTTGACTTCAAACAATTTCTACAGATTGGTTGTTGTTCATCGCATTTCATATGCCGGTCACGACACGTTAGACATCCTGATCTTGTTCGACTTCGTTTTATTGAAGGATCTCTCTTTGCCATTTGACGGATGATTAACCTTTTCCTATTCCTGTTCTAAAGTTTTCTTCCCTTTTCAATTCAATTAGTCAAAAGAATGACAACGAGGAATCCCTTTTGGGGTATGGATGATGTGATAAATGATCTAGTATTTTTTTTTTGAATTTTAGGCGTGTTTTAGATATGTTGGATGGGGATTTTATAATACAAATATAGCCAATTCATGTATGGTTGTTGAAATATTAGCCTTAGCCTATAAGTTCAGTGGATAGTAATTATATTTAATGTAGAAACACAATCTCATAAAACACCCCCCAAGTGAAAAATTATTTGATGCAATTGATACTGGAGGTAACTCAATTGACAATAGGACGTACTAAACTCTATAGTATCTTGATCTGAAGAAGAAAAGAAAAGTAATATGAATTTGAAAAAACTTTACTATAAATTTGATATTTGTAGGACTAGAAAAGGCACAACACAACGAACTTCATATAAATACATAAATGTACAAGTAAATAAGTATATCTGAAAATTAAAAAATAAAAATAAAAATAAAAAAAAAAGAATTTAAAAAATAAAAAAAATATTAAAAAATAATTGAAAAAAAAAAGGATAGGAAATTTATTTTTTACGCACAAGGAAAAAAATATAAAGAAAATAATTTACCAAACAAAACAAAAAAAAATAACGACGAGCATGATGCTACGGAGGAAAATTACCGCAAGCAAACTCTCAGTAAAGCAATATTTATCATCAGTCTGTGAATACCTCTTAGCAGTGTTAGTGAAGGCTATAACGATATTACTTTTTAATGATAAAAAGAGTATGTCCAATGCTAATAATAGTATCGATCTAATTATCATACTATTTTCAGGCTGGTATCTCTCGTTAATCTTGTCCATAGTTGATTGTTCTTGTGGACTTTCTCGGTAATACCCATATCTTTTCTTCTTTGTTTCCTTTTTCTTTTTTTTTTCTGGCTTTTTAACTTCTTTCAGTCCAATTTTTCCACTCTAATTTGAAATCATATCACCGCATTCCAATTGATTCCAAATCTTACTGACAATGCAGTTGAAGAAATAAGCGAAAGCTGCCTTTGGAGACTGAGATCCCTCCCCAAAACAAGTATAAATCAAAATAGTGACTTCAAGAGAAAAAAGTGTTGGAAAGCGCGAGGGGCAACTATATCCGTTTCTGAAATCACCTAGAAGGGTAACTCTAGTCGGAAATTAATTATAATTACATAGTAAGCCACAAAATAGGTAAGAAGAAGAGAAAGGAGACCTTTTTGTTTGTTACGATTTGATAAACAAACTGTTTACTAATTAATAGGAATAATTTTCATAGTTTGCCTTGAAACAATTGATCTGTGTATGATGCAAGATCGGGATAATAAGACAAGCTTGCTTCGCCGTTAGGTACGCATATTAGATGAAAAAGGGATACCTTGAAAGGAATAAAAAAAAAGAATTAAGCTTTCACTATCCACGAAGTCGGAATCACCGAAAGAAAATAGCCGAACAACATAAAAAAAAAGGGAAACCAAAAAAAAATTTTAATTAAGGGCCAAGAGGTTTAATTACAGAAAGAAAGTGTCAGGGAGTAACGTCTGGGCTTTAATAGATATATATATATATATAATGTCTTAATGAAATTAAAAAAAATAGTAAAGTAAAGTCAACAATAGACGTGTAGCGTAAAACGTTAAAGGTAAAACGGTTAAATCTGAATTACTAACATTGCCTTAAAACATACATGAAATATGAAATGTTAAAGGAAAGTTAAATTGTAAGGAGAGTGATATAGGTGGCATCATTACGTTTTTGTGAATTGTTCTAAATATTACACACCATAATGCCGGGATTCCTCGAAACGTTAAAGGTTGTATAATTGGAATTAAACTAACAAACCAACTGCATTCACCAAGAATCAAAAGATCCTTCGTGTTATCTAGCCAGATCGCATTTATCTGTTTCTGTTTATAAAAGTCACAGACAGGGAACTGTACGTAAAACAAATTCTTTCCTTCTTTGTTTTAAAATTTTTATTTTAAACTATTTTTAAATTCATTTTTTAAATTCTGTAGGTCTATTGTAATTAATGTGTGTCATTCATACATTTTCAGTAAAAATATTAAAATAAAAAATTTGTTCACTGTGCGTTGTACTGTACACATAATAATAATAATAATAATAATTTATGGACAAAAACAATTATGATGTAAAAATGTTTGGTCGAGATCATTATTATTATGGAATTCTTCGGCATTTGATTTGGTGGTTACTTTAGTTCTGGAATGAAGGTATTTGGGTACCCTGGATCATCGAGTCAGCAATTGAAAAGTTATAAGAAATATTGTCCAAGTCTGTAGTTTTGACCATGTAAGTCTTTAAGTTATTACGTTATTCAAACCTTTGTTATGGTTTAGTCTTCTAGTTTTATTTTGGAGGAAAAAATTGATACTATTCCTTTTCCCTTTGCATTTTCCATTATGTATCTTTTCTTTTTTTGGTTTCAGGTCACTAGGGATGATGGCCATTACAAATGCCGCTTAGGTCATCGAACTACTTTCTCTAGGTAAATCAATCTCAAATGGAGCACTGTTTGTGCCTCGGAGAGGAGAGACGACAGGAAATCCTAGAGGTATGAAATATGGTTTCGAACTATGCTTCTGAGAAACCGAGCAAAACAAGGAATGAATTTATGCACGACAGGCTTATACGGTTTCGTAATGTTTAGTGTGACGCTCGATCTGCAAAGAAAACGGTGTTACAACTATACTATGCTAAGACACCAAGAAAATGTTCAACAAAAAGCATACCAGAATATCTTACTCTGTTTCATC
This sequence comes from Scheffersomyces ergatensis, assembly GCA_030575095.1. Classification (NCBI taxonomy): domain Eukaryota; kingdom Fungi; phylum Ascomycota; class Pichiomycetes; order Serinales; family Debaryomycetaceae; genus Scheffersomyces; species Scheffersomyces ergatensis. The sequence continues at coordinate 55,816 of JAJMHX010000029.1, read as the reverse complement.
TTAGCGGGGTTGCGGGTTGGCCCTTTTATAGTGGTCCCGTATTATATTATTTCTTCCTATCATCTATCTTAAATTACACGCTAAGGATCCTTTTTATTATTACAACATATTTCCTTTCTCCCCTACTACTTTTTTTTTTATTTTTTAAATAATTTTATTTTTTAATATTTTTTAATATTTTTTATTTTTTAACAATTGTTTATTTTTTAATGTTTTTTTTTTATCTTTTTATTTATTTTTTATTTTTGGAAGAATGCGTGTTAATTTTTATCTCAAGCCTTTTTGTTTGTTTGTTTGTTTGTTTTGTAAGGGGAGGTATTTTGTTGTGGGTTTCACCCACTATTAAATTTTTGTACCTGCTTTGAGTAAACTCATCTAAACCATAACATTAGACTTGCAGCTGGCTTGCGGATTGATTTAAGAGATACATCACCAGTATGCTTTAATGGTTGGAGCCGAGGGTAGAAGTGAAGATATCTTTTATAATCGATATCTCGATACCCAGTATTGAAAGGATATTTTGAATTTCGCTGACATCTTCTTAGCATCGACCCAAGACTACCCTAGATTTTTTGTATCATATATAATACTTATACAGAATTATTATATAGTTTATTTAGTTTATTTGTTTTTGTTTGTCAGTTTATTTTGTTTATTTTCTTATAGTTCTATTTTATACTGATTATCTCCTTCGTTTAATCGCCTGCTCGGTAGCATGGGGCAACCACATTTTTACTTGCCTTGCCTCTTCGATCTTCTACCTCCCCCTCTCGTCTCTGCAACTTTGATCAACTCCTACATCTAGAATAATGGAATATATCAAAAGTTGAGATCAACTTATTGTACTTACATTACTGTAATAGTAAACAATGTCGGACTATAAACCTAAAATAAATACAAGAAATTTTTCTGGAAATGGTCACATTCATAGCCTATCATTAAATGATATACTTGTTTATTATTTTCAATGTTAACGAAAGTTAAGATGAAAAGGCAGAAATTATACAATTATATAATTATATAGATTGGTCATTCATTCATAGTTTTTAGTCTAGTCCGTAAACAAAATGTATTTTTTTTTTAAAAAAAAGATTTGGCTCCAAAATAATCATAAATTGTAAGAATGACAAAACCATGTTTAATTCGACATTATATTTTTAGGTATAAATTTCGCTATAAAATATGTCATCAACATCAAACTAATAACAAATAACCATCCGTAATTGAATTGAAAATTTTGAATCATTACTGGTGTTATAATCGTTATAATCCAATTAATTAACCAATTCATACCAAATGATAACGACAAAATTTTGGAATTATTATTAGCAATAACATTCACCAAGATCCCACTACTAGGTCCCCAGCTAATAGAAAATAAAAATATAAAGATATTAGTCAAAATAATCAATGGTAATATTTGATCTGGTAAAAATTGACCTATAATACTATAAACCGTCATAATTATAGTCATAACTATAGAACAAATTATTAAAATCAACTTAATGTTTGCAATTTGAAGTATTGGACCACTTACCAAAGATCCTGATAAATTAACAAGACTCATTATAACAAATATGTTTTGAAAGCTTTTGAATATAGTTGGTCCATAATAAAAAAAATAATTTATACCTGTTAATTGTTGAAATCCCATTATAAAGCAACACTTCACAACTTTTGAACTTTGATTATGAAATATATTCATATATGTATTATTGTCACTATTATTATTATTATTATCAACTTCATATTGTTTATATTCTTGATCTATGATAACTTCATACTGTTTAGTATCAACAATTTTATAAAGATAAGAATAAATTTGTCTTAATTGTTCTTCATGATTAGGAATTATTAGGAAATAATGAGGAGAATGTGGAACTAAAATCAATAATCCATTCATAATAATAACAAATGAAACTTTTATACTTTGATTAATGATCATTAAATTATACTTTTCATGATTCAAAAAGGCATTTGTGATATTCCCTAGCAAAATACTTAAACAAACCAATGCCTGCCAAAAACTTAAATAAAAACCTCTCATATCAAACCCCAGAACCAAGATTTCATTCATGTATAATGGACCCAAGACACATAGAGATCCACATCCCATTCCACAAATTATTCTACCAATGATAAATCCCCAATATTCAACTATCCATTGTAAAAACAATACTTCAGTAATAGTTCCAAAAAGATAAAGGAGGGTGGAAACAGAAATCAAATACTTCAAGGTAAACTTATCATTATGACCTGGAATGAAGAAACATCCTATTAAGTTTCCCATTATAAAGCTTGAGATAACAAGTCCTAATCGTAGACTTGACAAAGATTTGATGGTGAAACTTTGATGATTAATGAGATTTGTAATGGTCCCAACATCCCAACCTAGGGGGAAAGAACTTGTTGCCAATATTAGACAGTATACGAATAAGTTGATTTTGTTGATGTCAGGAATGTTGTTGTTGGGTGGGAAACCTTCGTTTGATTTTGATATTGATTCAATAGTCAAATCTTTTAATTCAATGGGTAGTCTGAGAACCGGAGACTTGGACAATATATTTGAGTGATCAGACTCCAAGTAGTGAAGGGGCAATACCTCATTGGTGGATGACGAAACCTGATTATTAAACGTAACTTTTTTAATCATAATAAAATTCAATCTCTTTTTCTCTTTCTTTTTAAAAGACTTGTGGGAAAGCCAATTATATCAAGATGAATATGATGATACAGAGAATTAAGATCTTAAAGAACATGTCTCAATCAGTTCCCTTGCGTGTAGAGTGAGATGAAGCTGGAGAAACTATTTGTAAAGTCAAAGAAGAAACAAGTTGTTAAAGTAACAAAGTATTTAAAAAAGAAAAACCCAAAAGCCATTTAGCCGCCAGACACAATCTAATCTATCACCAAATATTTTTGTTCTTTTTGAATATGGGTCGCTACCACAAAAAAAAAATGAAAAAAAGAAAAGACAAAAATATGAATTCGGGAGTTACGCAATGGTTACGCTATTTGCCCTTCGTGCAGAACGCACGCCAGACATGTACGCTAAACAACGAGAACGACGAAGTAGTAGAAGAAAAGGAGCTGCTTGGTCATTGGATTGTTTCCCGAATGTATAAGTAAAGTCCTTACCCTTACCACAGTAGCGTAAAAAAATTAGATGGAGTGTAATTTAACTTTCTTTTTGCGTTCAAGAAATAAATTCTCACCCCATCTCTATTCTACCTGCCTTATCCCTTTACCATACCTCCACACGACTGGAAAATGGGACAATGATATTGTGATTTACGATTACGACTCAGGATATCTCTTTTTGTGAGCGATCCTGACGATTACTACTACTGAATAATTGACCTAGTATAGTGTCTGGTCTCTCTTTTTGAATGTTTCGGAGAGACAAAGAACACGAAAGCTCACAAAGCAAAAAAATAAAGATAGCGAGCGACTCTAGGCCAGCGTAACTGTTGAAGCTGCCCCTCGAAATTGCCCCTCCTTCCCGCCTCACTACCTAAAGAAAAAAAAAAGAAAAGAGAGAGAGAACCTGGACAATACTCGGGAAAACCCACGTACATACCCACGATGTTACTCGTAGATAAACTGATCAAAAATAAGGTTGAACACGGCTCACTTATATATTATTGTTATGAGTAACCAAACAAAGTAGAGTCAACCACAAGTAAAACAATAGACAGAGACGACGAGGATGATAGTTCAGGCTCGTCTAGTCCTTTGAGGTATTACCCAATGGATCTAGGTCGTATTCTTATTCTTATTTCCATATACACCCCAAATGACGAACATGTAAGTATGTCGAACTATCTGATCCCAATTGATAATAATAATTTCACCTTCTTCTTTCAACTTGATCCCTAAATAAATATATATATATATATGTAATAAAAAGGGGTGAAATGAATCAATGAAGTCTTTGAAAGGAGGGGGGGCAAACTTGTTAGGTGAGGCTTGTTCCCCCCAATGTACAAACCTTTTCAGGCTTTTTTTAAAAACTATGGAAAATTGGTCGGTGAGCAATTCCGTACAATGTTAATTTTATTTTTCTGTCTGATTTGAAAGATGGGGGAGGGGATGCCTCCATAAATTATAACTAATTTTAAATTAATTACTTGTGGAAATTGATAATGAATAATTGATAATAGATAATTGATAATTCATATGTCAAATAGATATATATTTCTAAAAATTGGGCATTTTCTTTATTCATCAATGTGAGTTATCTTAGACTACACAGAAGAGCGTTATATTTCAACATGTGTACCAAGAAAAAGTACTATCCAAATTAGAAAATTCCCTGGGCCACATTTTATCGTCTATTTATCAGACCATTTAACTACATTTATTGAACTATCCAATTGATCACGAAACCTACAATAGAATACATATATATATATAATTTATAATGTATAATATATACATATATATATAGAGTGTGTATGACTGCCCCAAAATGTCGCAATATATAAATTTCACTTGTATCCTTTTGACTGGGATCAACAATTTTCAGGCTCAATTAGGGGATACAATATTGAATTGAATGAAACAAGTCATATATGATCATAGATAGAGATTGGACTAGGGATTGAGATTGGGTAACAATTAGGTACATCTTTCTATATTTTGCACTTCTCACCAGATTAGTCACTGGTTTCACAATCCATTCAGCCTTTCCTTTCTGTAAGTGTCACCCAACTATTGATTAACGAAAGTTATCGTAATTTAATTTATAGACTATATAAATCCATTGTCGTTTAATTGAAATTCTTTTATTTATATTTATAATTTATTTATATAATTAAATTTATATAGTTAAAAATATTTTTGTTTCAGGCTTTGTAAGGAAAATAAAATTTTTATTCAAATATTAAATCCTTTAAGAGCCTTATGGGTTATTATCTTATTCAATTAGTCCTTTCATTCTTTCATTCTTTGATACTCACACATAACCCTCCTCTAGTTCACCCTGTCAAACTACTCCCTTATCCACCTGGTTTTTGAATTGCAGTTTCGCTGCTTCCGTTGGCTGCATTTTTTTTTTTCATTTCTTCCTTACCTTCATTTTTAGATAACGGTTGCTTTGTGAGTGTGGGTTGTAATTACACAAAAGAATGTCTACTATTGATAATGATAATTATTCAACCTCCGCCAAAGACTCTATAAACCAAATTGACTCGGGAGCTAATTCGAATAAAGATCCAAGTCAAAATCAAATCCACTACAGCAGCTATCATCACCCCATATTTAACAAAAATGCCAATCCCTTTATTCCTTCGGGAAATTACCAGTTTCAATATGCACCACCACCACCACCACTTGGTACTAGCAGCAACTCCAACAGCAACAGCAATCTAAAATCAATTGGAGGTAGACATCACGGGGCAATTTCTTATATTATCTACGTTTCAAATTTGCCTGATTCAATTACTAAGGGGAATCTTCATGAATTAATCAATTCAATTATAGAAACAAATTTTGATTTTCACTCTTTTACAACCACTTATGAAATTTTAAAATTTACCCATAAGGAACAAGGAGATAAAGATGAAGAAGATGAAATTATCAATAATAATGACTCCAATGATAGACTACCACGTTCTAATACCATCGCTATGATTGAAGTTTATGACTGGACGTTCTGTAATCGTTTAATTGAAATCTTGAATGGGTACGAATGGTTAAATAAAACTTTGAATGTGAATTTCTCTAATAGCCCCTCTGTGGAATTGCCTACTTTATCCACTCCAAATTCAATATCTAATATGACATCATCAACAACTTCAACCAATACATCAGCTGGACAATATTATAACCCATATTTTCCTAGTCAACCACCTCCTCAAAATATACCGTCTCAAATAGTACAAACATCAGCTCCACATATGCAACCCCAATATGACTATACATATAGTAACCCCTTAACAATTCTTCCTCATCCAATGTATGCATTACCTCCTATACCCAATTATCCCGGTATACCCCCTACGCCCCCAAGACAATATTTATCAAGACGATCATCTTCATCCAAGTCATTAGACTCAATAAGGAGAAATTCAAGGAATGATAGCTTCACTAGTGGGCGCAATCTCTCGTCTATTTCGTCGTCGTCATCTATTTCAAACACCAACCCTATTATTGGCTCCAAACAACCAGTACCTACATTTATCATGAACATGGTTGCAAATAATCGCGTGAGGACAGACTTGTTTGATGCTTCCTTGTCAAATTCACCCACTTCGGAATCTCCCGTTGAAACCCAGGATCGGTTTAAAGTACAACATGATGATGAAATTGATAATGACAAAGAAAAGGATGCTCCAGAAGAAGTAGGAGACAATTTAGAGAGTCAAAATGAAGAGGGTCAACATGAGGAAGATGAAGAAAAAGTAACACAAGAAGAAGAGGATGAAGATAAAGATGAAGATAAAAGTAAAGGCGAAGAGGATGATTCTATCCAAACTGAAGGCCACCACTCTATAGGTTACGACGACTTTATCTTGGTTCGAAATGATGAAGATACTGAATTCATAAAGGTCAATCCCAGACGCTTGTTTGTAGGGAACATTCCTTATTCTTCAACTTGGGCTTCATTAAGAACTTTTTTCACCACAAAATCAAAGGAATTGGATCCTGACTCGGAAATATCCATTCTAAGAGTAGAAATACCGATGCAATCGATTCATACCAACAATACAGTGGGATCGAATGAAGATGGTAGTTTAGATTTCCACCCGGGTCCCGTGACTACAAAAAGTAGAGGATTTGCTATAGTAACTACGGGAAATCAAGAATCGTCAAGTAAATTGATTGAATTATTTGATAATATGGATTTTGAAGGCAGATCTTTAACCGTCCGATTTGATAAATTTCCTGAATTCAATAACTATGTGATTCAACAATTGTTTAATCATAATTCGCCATCCAATTATATTCCTCAAAATTATTTGTCAATTCTGCAACAACAACTTCAAGCACAATCACTAAATCAGAATCAGAACCAGAACCAGAATTCTACCATAGATACAAATCCAAATATAAATTCAAAACAGATTCAAAATCAACAACAAAGTTTATACAATTACAACCCCAAATCATATGGTAATGTTTCGCGAAAGAATAGTTATAGTAACCATGGTTCTTCAATAATTAGCAACCTCGCATTTGAAAGAAATGTCTTTCAACAAAAGTATTATTATGGTGCAACCGGTTCCAATCCTGGAGTTGGCTACATAAATCCAACCATTCCAAATCAGTTGCCGATCCAAAATGTAGTTCAACAACAACAAATGCCTGGCCAAGCAGGTCCACCACCACCGCCTTCACATATATTCCCAACATCCTCACCAGCCTATCTTGGATATCCTTATTATTACAATCCAAATGTGGGTGGCCAACCACCATCAATTCCACATCTGCAAGCCCCAACCGCACCTCAATTACCACAAACACCTCATTTTCTACAGTACATGCCCAATCCAAACCAAATCTCAGATGTAAGATCTCAGACATATATGCCACATAGATCAGGAAGTACAAGTGGGAAATATCCACCTAGACGATATTCATCATCGAGTAATCACAATGCTAATCCCAATTCTTATTACATTTTGAACACAAACTCGACTTCCAATAGGAAACAAGAAGATAGCACAATAGTTGAAAAGACAAAGGGTGGTCATGAAGTTGGAGATCTTGATTTTAAGCAACATCAATTAGAGTTAAATGACGAAGAGAAAGCTCGAGATTTGGTTAATTCAATTACCAAATTAGAGATTGGAGAATAAGAAGGAATCTTGGACAAGCTAGTGTTACATATCTCCTTAGTTATTTATTAATATAGAAAGTAGCCTCTTTTCAATTGTGAAATTCCTTTTCAGGTAGATTACTGCAAAATTATGTGGGTCACTCCAGAGTTTTGCGCAGTTTATTTAAGGTCGCAGTTTTCTTTGTGTTGCGATTACAATAGCATTTAAATCTAAATAATATGGTTTCTAATTGTTTAAGACGAATTAGTGTCAGTTGATCAATATCTAAATCGATCACCGTTTTTATTATTTGCGGTTATCAGCTTTCTTTTTCTACTGATCAGCCTTAATTGTAAGCAACCGATGATGTCTATTGTCCTAGATAGACAACAAAAACAAAAATCCAACGAGAAATCAATTGTTAATCTGCCGATATTGTTACCCTTATTTGTTGTTGTTTGTAGTGTACTTATGACCCTATCAGGATGATATGTTTGTTGGTTGTGATAGTTCTACAGTGCAAATTGTCAGACGTGATGACATCATCATTTTTCATTTATGATTTTTCAAACACTTAACGATAAAAATAAGCACTAATAATTAAGAAATAATGTTACATTCTTCACTACAAAGTATACAAGTCATGTATGCTTTACTTACTCATGTTATTACAATAGTTATATTATCGAAATATCAGTAATTATACATTTAACTTATAAATAAAGGAAGAGATTAAATCACGTGATCCAGTTTCCTAATTAGGGTTTTTCATTTTTAAAAAAGATTTGAACAAGAAGAAGGGAAAAAAAAATTGAAGAAGGAAGGAACAAAAATCTCTCAAAAAATTCTGGATTTTGAGTTGAAAGTCAACAAAGTTAAACTAAAGACAAGGCTTATCTAGACTTTCCACTGTATCCCCCTTAGATCGCTTGACATTCATTAGTCAGATCATTCCAGCAGGAGTTTTTGTGTGGTTAGTGCCGTCGCCTAGTGCTCAGTCTATATTTCTGATTCATTTCATCAACTATGGCATCCGATAGCTCATCTAATCAAGAGCTGCATCCTTCTGAGGAAACTGATTCCAATCTAGGCACTCCTAATCCAAAAGATATTGCGTTGTCAAACTTACGTTGCCCATCTCCTCCTCCAATATTGAATAATGGCAATGGTCATAGACCGATTAATGGTTTGACTCCGTTACATCTTACTTCGCCCCAGATTAATAATCAACCCATAAGAGAAACTATTATTGCTGGTGGGGCTCTATTAAAAGAATCAAATGATCAAAAAGTTCCAAATGGAAACGAAAAGGAACAAGAGAAGGAAAAGGTCGTTGTTTCACAATCTTCTCCCGATTCACTTCCTGTAAATACTGCTTTTAAGATTAGTCCTCTTGCATCTCCTTCAATTGGTGAAATACTGAGCAACCAAAATGAATCGGTGACATCATTAGATTATACTTTGAGTCCACCAAAGGCAAGCAGCCACCATAAGTCACCATCTGTTCATGCTCACTTTTATGTGGATGAAACGGTCAAACCAGCGAAAGCATTGAGTGTTTCAAGAAGTGGTTCAGTAGCTGGTAGTTCTACCGACATTACAAATGGTGTGTCTTCCACATTTTCAGAGTCCCAAAACAACATCCCTGCTGCCAATTCGAATACTTCTATTTCATCAGCTGGAAAGATCAAATCTCCACCTCCAGCTGCAAATGAGCAAAATACCAATATTGATCCAAGATTACCTCAAAATGATGGCAAAATTCATGTTTTATTGGGAGTATGTGGGGCATTGTCAACTGGTAAGATAAAACTAATAATAGCGAAATTATTTGAAATATATACTCCAGAGAAAATAGCGATTCAACTAGTTTTAACAAAGTCAAGTGAAAACTTTATTTCTCAAGAAACCATAAATCATTTGGAAAATACAAAGAAAGTAAGGATATGGCGAGACTCGGATGAATGGCATACCTGGAAGACTAGGCTGGATCCTGTCTTGCACATTGAATTACGTCGTTGGGCTGATTTGTTAGTTGTTTGTCCTTTAACAGCCAACACTCTATCTAAAATCTCTTTGGGTATATGTGATAATCTTTTAACAAATGTTATAAGAGCCTGGAATACTTCATTCCCAATTTTGTTAGCTCCTGCTATGATAAGCTATTCATATAATGCTGTCACAACTAAAAGACAACTTCGATTGATTGCGGAAGAAATGCCGTGGATAGAGGTGTTGAAGCCAGTAGAAAAAGTTGTTGGTAGTTATGGTGACATTGGTATGGGTGGAATGATGGACTGGAATGAAATAGTTAACAAAGTCATATTGAAGACGGGTGGTTATCCACAGGAAGAAGATGAGGATGATAATGACGAGAAGAATGATAACGAGGGAGATAATGATGATGAAGATGAAGACGAAGATGATGAAGATGACGAAGAAGACGACGATGATGATGAAGAAGAAGAAGGTAATGAGAATGACATTAATGAAAATATGCCAACAGAAAAAGACGTAAACGATGTTAAAATCGCGGTAGAGAAGTTCACTTTAGGTGGTGATAAAGAGGTGGCTTAATGGAATTGTCATTATCTTCATCTTCAGTATAATCTGGCATTTTGGGAGTTTTTACTTTTTATTTCGGCTATGAGGGTATTATTAATACAATATATATAAGTATATAAGGAAGTAAAATCGTTAATCTATACTATTTATTTGCTTTATTCTTTCATCTCTCCATGATTGGTAGTCATCTCCAATAAAGGTGGACGTATCACATGTAGTATTACTGACTTGTCTCATTCCAATATTATTCTCTACCGAATTGAAAAACTTGCTTTTGTTTTGAATTGAAACTGGAGAAAAGTCATATGGAGATGATTGGTTTTCTTTCTGTTCTGGTATCATTCTGTGGATTGGTGAAAAGTTATTTCTATAGGGGAACACATTAGAATTATTATTATTTCCAATACCAATTTGTGCTTTCAATGGAGAATACTTGGTGCTATTGGCGTAACTTATCAGATGGGTTGCATCTTCCAACGAGTCTTCATATACTTTTGGTGAATTGGCAACCAAAGGAGCATTCAAAGGTTGAAGATGTGTTCCTATTAACTTTGACATCTTATCATTAGTTGTACCGTGGTTCCTAAGAGGACTATCCTGACTAGATACCGAAGAAGTACTCATGCTTGTGTTGATCGCATTCGTAAGCTTTATCGTTGTGAGGTTGTTGAAAGTTCTCTCTTGCATCAGCTTATTTCTAGCTGCCACTGGCGCTTTTCTGATTGGATGTTCCATCTTTGAAGGATATAACGGGGACTTTCTACTTGTTGTAGCTGAAGTTGATGCAGACTTTGTAGGTACACTTCCATATTTTGTCGATAATGTAGTTGGAGACCTAGTAGATTTCATTGGTGAAGTTCTAGCAGAACGAACAGTGCCGGCTGGTCTTGCGGGAGAAACTATTGGTCTTTTAGTTCGACTATTTCTAGATGATGCCTGACTCTGCTCAGATTCAATTAGTAATATTCCTTCAAAAAAGTCATTGCCATTGATTTGTAATGGTTTCTTTCCTTCTTGTAAAGCTTTGTTATTGTAAAGTACAACTTTACTTTTCAATGTTTGTAATACTTTTGGCATGTTCTTATTGATTCTTTTCCTGATCTTCTCTTCATTTAATAGAATCTTACATGAATTCTTACTCAATAATCTTGACGAATCCTTAGAAGATTCCTGTAAAAACTTTTGATCTTGAATTAGTTCGTTTAATTGTTCATGGCAATTCAAAATATCTTCCATTGATTCATACTCAATCTTCAACTTTGCAACCTCTGCTTCATGCTCACATAATACATTCTCCTTATCATATGTTTCATCCTGAGAATTATAATTGTAGAATTTGAACTGTATTCTTTGGTCTTTTGAATAGAACATTTTATCCCAAAGCTTTTCAATTTCGATTCTGACATCGGATATAAAACTATCAATGAATTCGGTTCTCTTTAAAAATAATTTATTCAACTCCATTTTGAAATTTAATAAAGTGATGTCAGTCAAGGAGTTGTTGGTCCTCAAGAACTTATCAACATATTCTGAACTCTCTCCAAGCTTGTTCCACAATATTTTGCAAGATTCAGTATAACTATCCATCTTCTTTTGTTTCGAAATTTTCAACCTCTCTAGTGACTTCACAATCCTTTCAAAGTAGGAAATATGAGCATCATTCAAGCCGAATTGTCCTGGGTCTGATTGAATAAGATTAAGAGTTTCAATATCAAAATAACTTTCATTCGTAACTGAGTCATCGTTTTTCTCATAACTTTTCTGGAGTTGCATTAAATGATCATCAGTTAAGTGAAGAATCTGCATGTATTGGAAACATTGTTCTGTGAGTTCAATAATCTTTTGCTTTCTAACCATTATTTCTTCATTACCGTATTCAATTTCTTGTTGTATAGTTGCAATTATATCTGGGGTTACTTTGGTAAATTTCAAACCTCGAATGGCTCTTACTATTTGATAGTTGACATCACGAAGTTGATTCATATCGGTACTGTGGGTCTCGGTCAGACTTTCAATTGGTGGCGATGGTTGCAAATCAACTTTAGATTTCCTTGGACTTGATATTATGAAGGCTTCTTGATCATCATATTTATTTACTAGCTTTGTATTGGGGGAGTTCTTATGCAAATTTAATTTTTTTAGTATCAGTTCAAAACTTCCTATTAGTTCTGTGTGTTGGATTGCATCATCAATTGATGGAAGTGATTGAAGTAAAGGAATATTGGTTTCAGAGTTATAGAAATCTCCGATGGCAGCTCTGTTGGTAAGATATTTTATATTCAATTCATTAAATTTCTTGAATACATGGACAAATACTTTTAAAACATCAAGGAAAATGGTATTTAATTTACTTTTCAATTGTAATAGGGATAGTGTGGGTATATTCTTGAGCATATATTCATATTGTTGATCAATGGAAAGGCTATCATCCTCATCATTAATTTCTGATACATTGAATGGGGAAGTAACATAAAAGCTGCTTTTCCTGTTCTGTAGGTTCGTTAGTTTCTTTAAAATCTCTTCTTTATAACCTTCTTCGTATAATGATGGGTTGTTGAATACCAAGCCTCTTTGAAGTAAAGATAATCTCTTCTCTCCTCCATTATCATCGATCATGGCTAATATTATTCTTATTTGTTGTCGTAACCATTCACATTCATTTTCAATATTCGACTTTTCTCTTTGAAGACTAGAAGTAAAGTTCAATATTGTATCTTCTATCACTGTGAATATTTCGGATTTCTTTGCTGATAGATCATCAATTGTATATCCTATTACATCATAGATTGAATCTAGTTCAAGAATAGTTCGATTGATATTATTTGCGATCAGTTTGAACTCTTTCTCTCGGCCAAGCCCAGAACTGTCCTCCTGGGTGTTAAGTACTGTTGACTCTATAATCAGGGAATCTATCTCGAGGTATGTCTTCCCATCATCATTTCCGCCAGATTGCAGGTGTATCGTGACATCGAGATCTTCATTTTGCCAATTTTCTCGTTGGTTTAATTGTGGAGTGTCTGTTATTGTATCGTCTATTCCATCCATATTGTGAACTGTATCTATTCGTCTATCACGAGCCGAGTAGACCATAGACTGTTTATAAGAAGTAGCTAATATGCCTTTCTTTACACTAAATTGATACTTTTTGACCTGTCTTTAAAACATTTGTTGTGTTAAAAACAACATCAAAAACTAATTAGACATCACTTTGTCCCAATGCGGATAATTTGTAAACATACAAAAAAATTTATTTTGCGATCAAAAAAAAAAGTCATTTATCATAATATATTACTACGTAATAAGCTCATTTTGCAATCTATTTACATGTTAACCTGCCGTTCAAGATGAAGAATGTTTAACCTGATACAACATAGATGCCAACTCCGCGCTGAAGTTCACATCACTATCAGCACCAATTATCAACTCCTCCGTGACTTTATCTTCTATATCCTTGTCCTCCACGAAAATTGCTGGATCATTAGCAATCTTTTGGAGATCTTCCTTGGCCTTGTAGTTCTTCTTGATAATCCATTTCCTGTAGGCAAACCCACTTACCTCCCAATTCAACTCACGAGCTATTTTCCACAATGACGTTGCTTCATAAGATGTCGCCTCGGCACCCAGACTTACTAGTTGCTTATACCAAATTTCAGCATTGTCAAACTCTTGTCTCTCATAATGGAACATTATGAATGGATACACTTGTCTGAAGGAAAAGGGAACGTGTTTCAGTCTCGAGAGACGAATAACTTGGGCAGCAAACGGATAATCGTCATGAATCATCAAAGCTGAATAAATTAATAAATCAAGCAATTTTGTGGTTGTGTTTTTCTTGGTTAGACTAACCTCCTTGTAGAATTCCGTAAAAAGGCCCTTTGCTGTTTCATAACCGTCCTTAGATTCAATGGCTTGAATTGACTTATACCTTTCGCCTGTTTCAACCAGTAATGATGTAATAAGTTCGCACAAAACACCATCATCGATTTCTCCAGTTATAAATGGCGCCGAACCTGTTTCCTTATTGACACACTCTTTAAGTTTTGAGATGTACTCTGAAAAGAGTTCCTGGATTAATATGGGTGTGACCTTTTCATCTTCTAAGGAACGCAAGAGGCATCCATAAAAGCATGCTAGGTTTTCTGACGTCATATCGAAACCAGTTAATCTATCGTCAACAGTAGCCCTCTGGATTGATGTCAAGTCAGAAAGCTTTTCAATTCTCCCGTTTCCACTAGATAAATTCAATAATTTAAGGTCATTCAATAGATTCAACGCATGGTTTTCATCTTCGCGCTTACCATAAAAGGATGCCATATATCCTAGAAGAACTTTCGGAGACTTGGGATATCTACCCTTTAATAATAGCATTACTTCTTGGACTAAATTAAACCTTTCATCTCTTTTCAAAGACTCCAAGTCGATATTATTCATCAATACAATTGCTTCATCGTAACGATGCTGGGTTCTTAAATTCTTCATAATGGTAAGAAGACATCCAATATCAACGGTTAAATTGTTCTTTAACAAGTATTTCAATACCAACAAACAACTCTTAATATCTTTGAATGTCATTAAGTAGGTCATTATCACCAGTAGAACTGATTGAATATCATCCATTAGTTGTGTATCTCCAGTTCGTGGTTTGGCGAAATCGGGTGAAGAACATTTTCTTTCAAATTTGGCTACCAACAAGTTCAAATATAACGTAGCAGTCACGACATCATTCTTCTTGGTTGCTTTTTCGGTGAACACTTGAAAATCATTGACGGTAAAGAACTCTAACATTTTTTCTTGTTGTAGGGGAGTAAATGAAGTGAGCGAAGTATGATGCCATCGAGGTTTCAACCAACCTGTCCTAGCCACAAATTGATCTAACTCTGACCCACTACTTAAAGTACGTTTCATTCTTTCTATTACACTGAGGTCTATGGTTTGAATATTGATGCTGACTAAGTACAGGTATAGTTCTGGGAATTTTGAAAAATGGGTACATTTTATGATCTTGGAATATTTCTTCGTTGTTATTAGAATTGGTCTATGATTGACAACACCTACTGAGGATAGACAATTAAAATAGCTTAGTAGTAGATCTGATCTTTCTGTGAATGATTTTCCTTTTAAATTGAGAATCTGTGTTATAGTCCTCTGTATTAATGCATTGGCTTCTATACTAGCAGCGTCTAAAATGAATGCAAGTACAGATAGTTTTTGTTGGCTAGATTCTAGTCTGTCTCTGGCAGCTTCTATTATTATGTTTCTAGTAACACTGTCACTAACGTTGCTGAGATATAGTTTAATTCTCTTAGGATCTTGCATGATATTCTCTTCTACTAAATGTACCAAGTTTAAGCAGTATTGATCTGTTTCTTCAATCAATTTAAACGGTATTTTAGATAAATGCAAATATTCCTCCCTAGAAAGTGCCTCGATTTCTTTCTTTGACATGCTGAATAAAGGATTGGGGTATGAATCAATCGGGTACTCTGTAAAACTAGAAACTGGAGCTGGCTTGGAAAAGGGAAGTCTCCTAATGGAAATATCAAACCCTTCATCTGCAATATCATTGAGTGCTAGACTATTGGTTTGGACGGCAGTAGCAAAATACCTGATATTTGGCTTCGCTAGTCGATGCCGTATCCCAATACCCAATCCAATGGTATGTCTTATTTTGAACATATATAGATATGATATGATAGCCTGTGTGGGAATGGCTTGTAGAGATATAGTTGTAAATTTGCATTTACAGTCAAATTGGAAAAAAAAATGATAGAAAGAAAACGAAAATAATTTTTTATTTTGTGATTATTCACGTGATTAGTCGCGTGTTTTATAATATGCAAATTTATATAATTCTAATGGGATATCTAATAACAACATATGAAAACCCCTAAGCTGAACCCTGTACTTCTATTTCACTCCAGTTCTCCATGGCCATGAGCGATGTGTTCTGCCCGTTATTTCTATATAAATACTTTTGGTAGAAATAACCAATATCAAATATAATAGTTCCAGAACTACCTAAGATATATGGCAACTCCTTCATGATAAAGTCAGATTGACTTTCTGAATAAATGTATTCACAACTCGTCAAGATGGAAAGTGTGTAGGTCAAATTTCCTAATAATGCAGCACCAAATAACAACGGTGAAATACCTTCGACTGATTTTCTTTTATAGTTCTTGTATAATTGAGGACATCTTGATGATATATATACTACCGTACAACCCCAAGCTAAGATCAACCCTAAAGTTTCCATCAGAGATGTGGAAGAAACTATATTCATCGTATTGTTGGGTATGGGCTTTGCTGATGCCGCCGATGCATGTAGAATAGCACCAACCACGGCTGACCGTACAACATTAGTACTACTAGTATCGTTATTATTTTCATTGATTGAATTGTAACTACTTGGAGTAGAACTCATTGAGCTACCAGGCAGATTATTTTCCAGTGGCTTACCAGTATGCCTTATATGAAGTGCTCCATTTTCTGAATGTATTGATACGTTATTGTTCTCGGATTCTCCACCTGGTGATGTACTCTTATTAAGTTGTTTGTAAGGTGAATATCCATGTTTCCTAGGATAAACACTACTATAATAGTAATATTGGAAAAATAAGGTAATATCATTGCAAATGAAGAAGATACTCAAGTATAGTTGGAAGTTCAACACAGCATCATTCAACACGCAACTGGTGAAACTCAAGAAATCCCCCATGAACCATAATATAAGAAATGATGGTGATATGCTATCAGCTGATTTGTTCTTGTAATTCTCATATATTTGCGGTAGCTGGGCACATATCCAACTCAAACAAGATACTGTGCTGAATAGGCTCGATATATAAGAGACATCTGAACATCCCATCGTTGCCTGGAGTATATCTAACACGCTGTTATGGTATCTGTGTTTTCCTTGTAAGAACAGAATGATGTTGTTTCATCTACACTTATCTTTCCCATATTTCCTGTTTTTTTGCTGTTATCTTTTGAAGCCTCATGATTACATCACATTGATAAATGAGCGGCTTGGGCCCAATCGGGAAATTTGTGATGTCAACATATAACATATATTTATAATATATACTCTTTATACAAGTTAATTAAATCTTCATGTTTTATACAAGGTATCAAGGAATGCTACTATTAATCTGTCTGCTACACCTGTAGTACTCACACTACCAGCAACACCGTATAATGCAGCAACATCTCCACTAGGTTTGTTCTGTCTCCCAGCACTCTCTTCTACAAGTGAATCTACCGCATTAGCCAAATCGGCAATTAATTCATCTAAAACAGGTGTGGTTAATCTTGTAAATGCAAAATGTAAAGCGGCGGGGTTCTGTAAGGTTGAAAAGTGCCATCCCTTCTTACTTAAAATATCACCCAAATCATAAATATTCAACTTCCTTGACCATTTATCATTGATCCTAAACGATACAACGGATCCGATCGGATCACCAATGACATCAAAATATTCACTGAGCGACTCATTCTGTTTCAATTCTTGTTTAAACTTCATGGATGTTCCAACAATATCTTTACATGATTGTTCATAACCTTCCTTACCGATATTAACAAGTGTACTCCAACATCCCACCATTAATGCACCGGGTCTAGAACCAGCAAGTGTGGGAGACCCATACATACCACCAGTCCAATCAGTCAGGACATAGTATTGGCATTCACGTAATTTCACATCTCTATACATGATGATGGAAGAACCTTTTGGAGCAAACCCATATTTATGAGTATCACAAGATATAGAAGTTACTCCAGGTAAACGGAAATCGAATTTTGGAATTTCAAGATCACCATGGACTTTAGATCTTTCCAAAAATGAAACTATAAAAGATCCTAAGCAAGCATCAACATGAAGTGGGATTTTATACTTGACAGCCAATTTCGAAAGTGATTCAATATCATCGATTATACCATGAGGGAAATTCGGGGCTGAGCCGACCAACAATATAGTATTACCATTAATTAATTGTTTAACTTTCTTGATATTGACTTTGAAAGTCACAGGGTCAAGCTCGACCTTATGAAGTTTGATACCAAAGTAATAACATGCCTTCTCAATACCGGCATGGACGGTTACTGGAGCAATCACTTCCGGGGATATTATTCCTTTATATTTCTTTCCATATTCTCTTGCAGACAAACCAGCCAATAGTAATGATTCAGTACCACCCAGGGTTGTTGAACCACAGCCCCCCTCCGGAGCATTGAAGATATCAAGGACCATGGCAACTACTTCTGATTCCATCTTACGAACACCGGGGAATACATCGGGATGAAGTTGATTGGCCACGGAATACTTATGATATGCTGTTGATTGCAAATCAATCAAATCTTTACCACCATGATAAACTGCTCCACTTACTCTCCCCTTATCCCATTCTGAATGCTTCAAGCTTTGTAATTTATCTAATTCTTCTATTACAAGTGTTGTGTTCAACCCTTGTTCGGGAAGAGTATGGAATTGAAGTAATTCATCATTGTTTTTGATAATATCCTTTTCCATTTTGGCGACTACTTCAGCCAATTCCGAATCAATTCTTCTTTTAATTGGAGGTAATGATAAAATGGATTTAAAAATCGTCTTCTTTATTCCAACATACCATCTATTCAAGGCAACAAATATACCCACACCTCTAACATGAGTAATTAACTCAGAACTCTTTTGAAGAATAGTATACCCAATAATCAAATCTCGAATTAAAACAAGATAATTAAATGGGAAATCATAAGAATTCAAATATGTATCCGCAAGCCATAATCGTATTTTATGATAGTGAATGATAGATTGGATTTGTAAGAAGAACTCCAATTCAACTAGGTTTTTGGGCATGGTTGGCACACCATACTCCTTACCCGCGAGAAAACTGCTTGCTTCAAAGTTATCGATCATTATAATTGATTAATGGTTATGATATGAAGTTATTTCCAGAAACCTTTACCTTTTGAAACAGGTGTTGCTAATTTTTGTATGATCAAAAAATCAAAAAATATCACCCTCGCTGTTAAATTTTTTATGGGGAAGCAAAAAAATCACGTTAGATTTTTTTCAATAGTTAGTTGGTTAATTAAGGTATATCATTTTCAATTTCATTATATTAATACATACATAAATTACATATTACATTACATTACATTAGATTATTAACTTAACTTAAAGGAGTCGATGCTCTACTAATACGATTACTAGGACGGCTGCTGGATCCAGAATTAGACGCCTCAAGAATGGATTGTCGTTCTTTACTTACTTTATCGATTTTTTCTTGAATAAACAGAACAAGGAATTGATTCTCCTTCTTTAGTCTATGTAATTGATATTCATAATTGATTATTGTATCCTTTTTAATAAATGATGGCAAACTCTTCATACCAGGACCTTCGATTTTATTTATAATTTTTGAATTTTGATCCTTGAATTTCTTTACTTTATTAGATATTTGAGCTGCCTCTGCTGATTTTGTTTGATATTTAACTTTCACATCATCAGTTTCATTGTCTAATTTCTCAAATTCTTCATGTAAAGTTTTCAACTCTTCCTTTAATTTCAGGATGGATTCCTCTTGTTTTGAATGTTCTTCAGTTGTGATCTCTTTAGATTCATGATCAGTTAAATATGCTAGTCTTCGTTCGAGTTTTTCCTTTGATTCAGTAGTCTTAGTTAAATCAGCATCAATTCTTGTGAACCTCTTCTCAGCAAAACTAGCATCTTCATTTAATCTTCTTAATTTCCTATAACTAGCCGCTATTGTATCTTCATCCTCATCGAATTTGACTTGTCTTAATGTTTCTCTTTTCCTAAACTCGGGTATTTTCGTATCATATTTATCATCAATATATTCTTCAATTTGAATGACTCGTAAATTCAAAATTTCTGCCAATTTCGATTTATACTTCTTATATGAGAAATTCGTAAGATCCATGCTTAATTTAGGATATTCCAAACTAGAATAATTGGTATTGATCTTCTTAATCAATTTATCATCCGTGAAATTAAGGGCCAAATGTTCATCGAATGGTTGTAACAACTTAGGAGGAAACCTTAATTTGGACCAAGATTGAAACCAAGGGTTAACTTTCTTCATACTACCACCATATTGATCTAAGAAAAGATCGGTTTCATTCGTGTCAAAAATATTGAATCTATTCACAATGAAAGTTTTGATCATTTTAAGATTCCATTTATATATGGTACTATTAGTATCCTTAGAAAAGCTAAAATTAGATTTTGGTCGAGGAATATGTAATGCAATATGTTCGAGTGAGAATATTGGAATCGGTATAAGAATTGGAGTCTCGATGGTTTCTGATCGGATAAGTTCTATGCTTGGACTACTGACATCCAATTGTGAATCTAGGGAGAATATTAAATTGAATTTGGAATTTACCGTACCCAATGACAGCATATATTTATTGTATAATTGTTGTGACGTTGCAAGATATAAGCAAACTTTTGATTCCTTCGAGTTGACATTAGTTCCCGTTGTTGTATGAGTGGTAGTGTTTGTTATTGGAGGAGTTGATGTTTTCCCAGTTGCTGTGGTTTTTGGTGAAGATGTTTGATTAAATTTAGGAATACCTCTCGAGTCATCATATAATTTGGCACTACTTAAGTTCTTATAATGTAAATCCTTACCAATGATGATCCCTTCGACTAATTCCAATTCCTTAACACTCTGAGCCACGACTAATATATGAAATCCACTTTCATAATCACATTTTTCCACTATTAAATCGATTATCTTATTAAAAAGTTGTAATTTCCCCGACATACTTAAAAGTCTTTCACTAGTTTCCAGAAGAAGTAATTTCTTAGGCATAAAATGATCAACCAATAATGAAGGATGACATTCTATTGTACTTAATTGATCCAATAATAAAGATATCTTATCAAAAGTCTCACTATCATGTTCTGCATTAGTACTGGTATCAAGTAAACTATCAATACTAGTTCTATTCTTTCGACTTCTTAAATCTTGTAGTAAATCAGCACTGAATATCTGAATGACCAATTCCATAATCTCTTTTTGAATTCGAGATAAGGTGGTGGGTAAATAATAAATCCCATTGTTTGGATGCTCAACTTCTTCACTTAGATTGGACGCTAAATTTTGCGTACTAGCAGCGGGAAGATTAGACTCTAAGATTGTCTCCATCTCAATGTCCTGCGTGGAGTAGATTGACGACGGTGGGTCGTTGGAAAGTAGGTCCATAAGATTCATTTTCAGTTGGGTGTATGTTTCTATATATCGTTGTTATTGAGTTGAGTATGCTGCTGGTCGTATTGTGTAGACTTTATTATAGAATACGTCAAGCATAGATTGTTTTTTTAGTTATCGTTAATTTTTTCTTTTCCTTCTTTTTTCATACTTCGCTTTTTTTTTTACGTGGCTTGCAGTTTTTTTTAAACGGTTTTAACCCTAAAATGGTAATTATATACATCAATTTCATTACTGTATTATTAAATTTATTTGAACTATATTTATGAATGAACTCATTCGTAATCACTAGTACATACATGATATGACTCTACACTAAACCGTATAGCTATCAATCTATATTATTATCATTTATCGTTTTTTTTTCTTTCTAATCACCACACTTAACCCAACATTACCCAAACTATCCCATACAGAATCATCCACCTTTTTGGGTAATTTTCTTCCATATAAACATTGATCGACTAACCACATCCCTACTAGAAACTCTGGTTTGTTCAATGTGGTATCCTTTCTGAAATCAACTAAATCCCATACTTCTTTCAAAGTTTCATCGGGTAATTTTGACCTAGACCAAATTCTCTTGACCACTAATCCATTAATAAGTTGACTGGTATCAGTCAACTCTACTCCATGTAAATTTGCATCAGTAGTATTGACTGAATCTTGTTTAGATGAAAGTCTAGCTGCTGTCAATGAAATATCACCTACATCATCATCAAGGGGCAGGTTCTCACGCGTATCACTACCTCGAGAATCATTAGGAAGAATTCCAACAAGAGGAGTAACTATGCAATCCATATAATTACCTTTGTTACTGGCCCATAGACCTTCATACCTTTTCCTTTCTTGGTCAGTAATACTAGTCAAGGCTTGATGATTCTTCCAAGGTTTATTTTCATTAAATAAAAGTTTCCTATCCTTTCGTTTATCTCTTTTCCTCATGGTGGATTTCATTCGAACGGGTTGTTGTTGATTTGCATGGGACATTTTATTATAATCATAGTCGGATTCAGCCCCCAGATCACCTATGGTAATCCGACTATCATTATTAGCCTTCATCTTATATACACTGGTGGAAGATATTCCTCGCGTTGGTTCTATTGGAGCTCGCGAATTATTGGGTGTGGCATATAATGAATCCCGTCCTGAGGGACTTTCAACTTGATAAGTATCTCCATCTGTCCAATCACCCGAGGTTGAATTATACATACCAGTATTATACAGCAGGATATTAGATGAAGGATTGGAATAGGTATTTTCTGTTTCTGTATCATAGTATAATGATGGTCCCAATTCTTCGGTGGACATACCAGGAGGTGGTTTCCTCTTTGATCGAGGAGGTTTCTGTACTTCCTCATTGGTGGTATTATTGGTGTTATTGGATCCTGGATTATCGTTGGTGGGTGAAGTAATGGCTATCAACCGGGGTGATGGTAATGATTGCGTTAAACTATCAACACTTCCCAATGCTAAATTCCTAGCAAATGCACTGGGTGATAACGGTATAGAAATAGGTGTATTTCTTTTATCTTGATTATTAATATTAGCTTCATCGAATGATTCTGGTGGTATTATCGAATCATTAAGCATATAACTTGGTGTTGATTCTTGGATTTCATATTCCAGATAAGATGTCTCAACTGAACTTGATGAATCATTCCACTCATTTTTATTCAAGGGAGTTGCAAAGGATGATGATGAAGTTGATGGTCCATATGCTGTTCTTGCAGCATCTACACTATGATCTTTGACAACTGGAGTTAATATTCTTTTCAGTGCTATTCTTTCTCTTACTTCATGTAATGCCGATTGATTTTTATTATTGATGATTTCTGGAGTTGGAGGCGAACAAACTATGGATTTTGAACTGATCGAATCCTTTAAGCTTTGAATCATAATTTTAGGTTCATAATTCGATGAGATTCTTTTCAGTCCCGCATCTTTAAGAATGGTTTTGCCTTCAATTGATCGTTTGACATTATTTATCATATCTTGAGGTAGTATGGTTGATTGTAGTTTCTCGGAACCTCCTTTCCTATATTCACTACTCTTGGGTAATGAGAAATAATCCATTGATGATGTTATAGATTCAACATCAGAGTTCTGTGTGTCGACTGAACTCTTTCTATTCTTTCTTGTATATCCACCATCGGGAGTCTTGGGCAGATTTAATGGAGACTTTAATGTTTTAGTATCTTCATTTCCTCTAGGTATAATCAACTTCCCTAGCGGTTTCTGAAAGTGATGGACACTGGATGAGGATGATCGCGTAGCATGTAGTGATTGTAGTGGTGACTGTTGTTGTGCTTGTTGTTGTGCTTGCTGTTGTTGATTGAAGATTGTGGCTGCGGCCACCAATGATGCTGATGAAGCTGTCTTTTTGGCTTGGTCTTTATTATTGTTGCTGTTTGCCTTAAAGGCTGCCATTGCCGCAGCTTGACTAGCTGTTGTGGCTCCTGACATATTCTTGATTGATCTTTGCCCTACTGTAGATTCATAAGTCCAGGGACACGTTAACACACTTATAAGATTTGAATATATACTTATTAGATTATTCTTATTACTATTTCCTATATATGCTATTTTTAAATTTTTTAAATTTTTTTTGTTTGTGATATTCCTGGCGGTGCGTTACGATATCGTATATAAACGAGCATAGATTATTGGTATCCACCATAGACTACATTTACTATCTCAATGGATATATATATATATATAATGTATGTATTGTATGTATGCATGTAAGAGATACTTATCTAACTTACTTTCTCTTTCCTTTAGAAGAGTTAACAAATCTACCCTTCCCCACCTTAATACCAGATGGTCTTATATTATTAACAGAATTAAAAGGTGACATATAATTATCAGCACTTCCACCTCCAACCCATTCTTCTAGGATTTTTTCTTGTTGTCTTCTTTGCCATTCATCATTCTTAACCGCTTGATCGTATTCCTTTTGATCTTCTCTTAAAATCAAAGGATCTTGTAAGGATTTATGACGACTTTCTTTATTATGTTGGAATCCGGCATTACCTTGCTTCTTGATTTGATTCTTACTTAATGGAGATGGAATACTAAAACGTTGACCTCTTTTAAACCATTGGAAATTGGCCTTTAAATGTGGAGTAATCTTCCCTGTTATATTGTCAATTGAAACAGCACATCTTAATAATGTATTCCCACCACATTTAGGACAGAAATGTTTTGGAGCACCATTTTTAGGAATGGGAGTTAATCTAAAACAAGCATGACATCTATACATATAATTACGAACTCGTTTGATTTGTTTCCCGGATAATGGATTCATTAAATTAAGCCCGATTTGCATAGCAACATTCTGACATGCAAAATCTCCGGTGGCTATAGCTAGTTTGATATATGGTCCTGTTTTGGATTTAGTGGCGGTGGATTCTTGGAGTTGTTCATTGTTATCTTTAAGCATTTCTTCATACAAGTTATCTCCACTGATCCATTCTCCATCATCATCTTCTTCATAATATTCTTCTGTGAATTCGGATGTCTGTACTTTCAGGGTTATTTCTTTATTTTCTTCCGTTTGATCTTCTTCTTGAACTTCTTCTTGAATTTCTTCTTCTTCTTGAGTTTCTACTTTTGATTCCACTTTTGATTCAGATTCAGATTCTTCAGGGGTCTCCTCTTGTTTACTCACTTTTTCATCTTGACTTTCTTTTATTTCGTTTTGATCCTCTTCATCTAATAATCTTTGTAATTCAGCCTCTCTCTTTTCTCTTTGTTTCTTCCCACCTCTTCTACGAGGTTTCTTAGATGCCTTGAATGATTCTTCAACGACTGGTTCACTTGTCTTCTCTTCTTCATCAACAACAACATTGGTAATTGAGTCAGAGTCCTTTGGAGTAGTATTCAAACTTGCTGGAGCATGAGGATTTATATAACTAATCTGTTCACCGGGGAATTTTCTTAATCTCCAATCACTAAGATTAAGTTCACATTCTAATTCATAAGCCAAGGCAATAATATGAATATCATTCAAGGATAAAACTGCATAATCTCCCGTAAGTTTGGAAAAGGCCGTCACTTTCTGAATAAACTCAGGCTTGGGGTGCCTTACTTTCAAATTATCAGACCATAATAATAATTGTTGTCTGGCATGTTCATCCTTTAATTCATCATAAACACCAGGTGTAGTATAAAAAATTTGAGCAAAGTGTTGTAAAGCTGATGCTGATTGGGTGATAAGTGGTGATGCATCCAACACTAATGCCTTTATCTTGGGTCCACTGTTGTTAGTGGGTGGTATTTGGCTTGACATGACTGATCAATCCCTATAATCTTTTGAAGTAATATTTCAATATATATATGTAGATATAACTACTTTAGAAAGAAAGAGTGAAAAAAAAATATTTTTATTAGGGATGAGATCACGTGATGAAATTTTTGATCCAATCTAATAATAACATATTAGATAGGTAATGGAAATATTGATTCTATCAGATTTGATAGAAATTATGGTGTAGCATACTAACCGTGTAATGAAGGTATACAATAATTAAATTCATTAATTATTGAATGACCATGTATTATGTAGAGAAAGTATCAATTTTTTTTGATGAGCGCTACCGTGAGAATTAGTGAATTCAAAACTTTGGTTTCATTTCATTCAAGGGAAAGAGTATTTATATCTGAATGCAATAACATTCTCCTATGCAAATTTCATTCAATCTGTGAATGGCTCACAGGATATAGAGGTGAAAGATTCTTACCAGGTATGGTATGGTATAAGTAAACAATGAGTATTCAATTACAAATTGTGAGCCACTTATAAACACAAGAAGTATTAGATACGAGAGAAAGAAAGAGACTATTTCAAATTTAAAGTAAGCAAAAGAACATGGCTGATATGATTATGATTATTGATTTCATTCTTCTATTGGATTAATTTAAAAAAAATTCTAAATGAATCGTTCTTTTATTTGTTTTGCTTTCTTGTTATGAGAGGGATGATTTTGCACACCCTTTCATTTCAGTAGTGGCATGGATGTTCCAAGGATGAAATGAAATTTCGTATGATATTTTTATTTCTATTTATGCTTTAGTTGATATCAAAAAGATTAGCCATGGCTTAAATACTTTAGTCCAAACACCCAAACACGCCATCTGACACGTAATCACCTCGCCTGAGTCTAATTCTGCATGGTGACTACTTCTACAGTTGAAACAGCCTCAATTAAATGCAGTAAGCTTGTTTCTGACTATATACGACAATCACTACAATTAATTTAGATTATAACTAAATATAACAAAAAGATAAGTTAGTTAAGCTAAGTTAAGTTTGGCTTAGGTTAAAGTAGTAGTAGTTATAATTGTCGAGTAATGTTATATGTTTATCCCTAATTACTAGGATTTATGCTGTAAATCAATTTTCTTTTAATGGAGTTTCTAGTTATTTTCTATAGATGTAAAGAATTCGGTAATAACAATGAGAATATATATGTATATATATACTTCTAAATTTAAACTTTTTCAAACTACTACTAGTAGTTAACGAAGTTGTAGTTCCACCAACTACCACCTTTAAGTCTAGCTATGGAAATTATGGTTTATGGCTTATACGTTGTTTTACCCATATGCTCTCAATTGAAATTTACGCGAAAGTTTTCTTACTGAAATTTCAATGGGCTCTATATGTAAGGGTTTGCCATACATGAATAAAATAAATAATTTTTTTACTAAGTCAGGAAAAACATACATGAAAATAAGGGTATCGACCATGTTCTAGAAAGTTGGTTGTATGTATAGAGACTATTGTAACTACAAACAACCAGGTATATATACGCCTGTATAATGACGTTTGGTAAGTTAACTTTTATTTTTCTTTAAAATTTCAAAGACTACAAGAAGTGCTAGAGGCCATTCAAGCTTTTTCAGGGTTTCTGGATCTGGTTATCTGGTTACATTTGGTATAATATATCAAAACCAACCAACCAACCAACCAGCTAACTAATCATTCAGCTCGATAGTTGATTCCGTTTCGTATTATGAGTCTGTTATAACCCCCCAGAATCATTTAACTAGGAAGTATATCCTATTCTGGTTGATAAACGAGAGAAACAAGACATGAAAAAAAAATTTCATTTCTAAAGATAAACTTTCTGCGAGTAGGGTTGAAGATGCATGATATATTCTTGTGATTCTTATTGTAGGAATTATTCAATTTTATATTTGGGAGGGATACCTCGTAATAATTAGAATAATATCACATTTAAGCTGTCAACAAAGAAACCTTTTAAATACTAAAATTGTGGAGATGTAGTCACCATAAAAGCGTTAGATCAAAGGCTTATTCTAAAAATATAAGCCTAACCATAGGATCCTTGGCTCAGAATCACATACAATCTAACCTCATTTTATTAAGTACCTCAAAATTGGGCGTAACTAAATGAGCCCTAGCGAATTGCCTTTTAAATTATTTATAAGACCACTTTTAAATTTCACAAGAACCTCCTTCCTTGTTCTTAATTTATACGCCTGATATAAGAGTTTCTCGAACATAATTTAAATGTGACTATGAAATATCTCCTAACTGGGCAATGCTCTACCTTAGGAAAAAATTGGTAAAGCTAGGATTAACCTTGGATGTTGAATATGCATGTAGAATATGCATACATGTATAATGCATAATGTATAAATAATAATAAACAAAAACATATGGTGATGATTTATATAGTACTTCTAATGGACCCTGGAAATATGACTTTATTTGCAATTTCAGGATGTTTTGCTTTTTATGTTAGATATTTTACTACTGAGTTGAAAAGCTTTTCTTTGAAACCCCATACGAATCCATCCATATATCCATCCATTACTACTTCTAGAGTAGAGTACCACATTGTTAAAATGACGAGCCTTTTGGGCTAGTTCTCTTCGATGAAAGGTTAACAACCGAGAAGTAAGAAACAATGACATACTAGGCATATCTTTAAATATCGTCCTCCTATGATATTTTACTTAAAGAGAACAGTTTAAACACGGTGGTAAGCATCCCTTTTCACCCTTTTCACCTTTTCAGCGAGCAATCAAATTACGAATAATCCTAATTCGAATGGTAAACGAATGGGCGATCCTGGTTTACCTTCCTTTTCTTCCGTCGTTAAAGTAAAGTCTCTCATGTCTTTACCTTGAAGCCCCATTTGATTGCATAAGAGGATGTAGTCTTTCATGTCGGTCATGGTATTGACTTAACCGAATAGATTTCGATGGCATTCGATTACTTAAAAAATAAAAAAATTTCATGTATGCATGCAAAAAATAACTTTATTTTTTCAAAAGGCTCACAAAAAAATGATTTTTTAGCAGCTGTTTCAAAAGAACACTATAATTTTAAATAGTTAAACTAGTTTGGATGCAAGAGAATCCACGATAAATTTTATAATATTTTTAAAATATTTTCACACTACCTATAGTAAAAGCGTTCCCTTCATGAAAGATATAACTAGGGAGTTTAGAGGATTCTTCATTATAAATATATCTGAAATCCTGTTCCAAAAAACGATGTCTTCTCTAATAACAACTCTCTAAAACCCATAATTAATTCAATCTAACCTTCCTAGTTATTCAATGTTAGTTCTGAATTTTATAGTGGCCCTTGTGGTCCAGTTTGCCATTATTTTTGGTCAAGAGGTGTCTCAGGATACCACTGATAGAGGTACTTTTACTCTTGGTATTGGAGATGTTGATATAGACAATGGTGTCTATTGGTCCATTGTCAATAATGCAGTCACCGATATTGTTGGGAGTCTTAATGTTGGAACTGGTTCAGGTTTCTACGTCAGTAGTGTATCAAACTTAATTGGTTTAAATGTTGGACTTGTTAGTGGGGCCATTACCAACAATGGTACTATTGCCTTTAATTCCGTTGATTCGATTCTTACTTCCACTTATAACCTTAACTCAATCAGCTTCACCAATAATGGTGACATTTATGTAGCATCTAGTGGTTTCCTTGGTGCTCCGCTGACTAACATTGATGCTCCTATTTGGACCAACAATGGGTTGATGGTTTTCTATGAAACTCAAAGAGGGCTTGGATCTGGAACTGTAGAATTGGGTGCCAATTCTGGCCTGCCACTTCAAACAATCACTAATAATGGTCAAATTTGTTTATACAGCGAAGTCTTTCAACAAACAACTAATATTGCCGGTAATGGTTGTATAACAGCCAATCAGAATTCTACCCTTTTGTTATCAAATTTACTTTTGGGTGTTGGTAATCAAACTTTTTACTTAAATGGGACTCAAGCCTCTTTGGAAGCTTCACAAGGTATATCTGTTGCTGGTACATATAAGGTCTATGGTTTTGGAGGAGGTAATATTATTAGTATAAATGCTCCAATCACTGGCCTCCTTACATTACCTGCTTACACGTATGATACAACCACCGGTATATTGACACTATATGTAGCTGGGGTTGTTGGCCAAACATTTGATATTGGTTTAGGGTATAATCCAAATCTATTTCAAATCACAACTAATTGGGGTCCTGGACTTGCAAACGTGTTTGATGATGGTATTACCTATAATGGTCCTGTTCCAGACAGTAGTGTACCTTCTCCTAGTGTGTGTCAACCTTGTAGTCCTAATTTACCTTCAGCTCCAGGCACCACTGCTACAGAATATACTACCACTACCACTATTACCAATAGTGATGGGTCTGTTTGTACAGACGTTGAGGATGTCCTTATTTCAACCGATAGCAATGCAAGCTTCTTCACTTCTATTTCAACTATAAGTTCATTCTGTGGAGTTTCTTCAAGTTCAAATTCAAGTTCAACTTCAACTTCATCATCGAGTCTATCCAGTTCAGCTACTTCGTCAAGTGGATCAAGTTCAGCTTCGTCACTGAGTTCATTCAGTTCAACTACCTCATCTGGCGAGTCAAGTTCAGCCACCTCGTCCAGTGTATCTAGTTCAGCTACTTCATCAAGTGAGTCCAGCTCAGCTTCTTCATCTAGCGAATTTAGCTCTTCTAGTGAATCAACTTCAGCTACTTCATCTAGTGAATCAAGTTCAATCACCTCGTCTAGTATATCTAGTTCAGCCACTTCATCTAGCGAGTCAAGTTCACCTTCTTCATCTAGCGAATCTAGTTCCTCGAGTGAATCAAGTTCAGCATCTTCATCTAGCCAATCTAGTTTGGCTTCTAGTGAGACTAGTTATGTATCATCTAGTGAATCAAGCTCAGCCACCTCGTCCAGTGTATCTAGTTCAGCTACTTCATCAAGTGAGTCCAGCTCAGCTTCTTCATCTAGCGAATTTAGTTCTTCTAGTGAATCAACTTCAGCTACATCATCTAGCGAGTCAAGTTCAGAAACATCATCAAGTGAATCAATCTCAATCACCTCAGCTACCTCATCTAGTGAATCAAGTTCTGCTGCCTCATCAATCGAATCAAGTGAAACAAGTTCAGCTACTTCGTCTAGCGAATCAAGCGAGTCTAGTTCAGCTACTTCATCAAGTGAATCAAGCTCTTCTACAATTCAATCGTCAATTGAATCATCGAGTGTATCTGCTACTTCATCAAACGAACAAGGTTCTAGTAGTACACCGACCGCTGAATCTTCTAGTGAGACATCATCCAGTGAGACCAGATCTTTAAATTCTGAATCTAGCGAATCAAGTGAAACAAGCGCGTCAAATCCTTTGACCGACTACTCCACCACTTTTATTACTTCGGAGTCCAATGGATCAATTGTTAGTGATACTGGTGTTGTTATTGTTACTACCGACTCGCAAGGTTCTGAATACACCACTACTTCCGTTGTTTATGCTTCGAGCTCGTCTTCTGATGAATTGACTGACTACTCGACTACATTTGTCACTACCGAGTCCAATGGATCAGTTGTCAGTGATACTGGAGTTGTTATTGTTACTACCGACTCGCAAGGTTCTGAATACACCACTACTTCTGTTGTTTATGCTTCTAGCTCGTCTTCTGATGAATTGACTGATTATTCCACCACTTTTATTACTACCGAGTCCAATGGATCAATTGTTAGTGATACTGGAGTTGTTATTGTTACTACCGACTCGCAAGGTTCTGAATACACCACTACTTCCGTTGTTTATGCTTCGAGCTCATCTAGTTCATCTAGCTCATCCGATGAATTAACTGATTATTCCACCACTTTTGTCACTACCGAGTCCAATGGATCAGTTGTTAGTGATACTGGAGTTGTTATTGTTACTACCGACTCTCAAGGTTCTGAATACACCACTACTTCCGTTGTTTATGCTTCGAGCTCGTCTTCTGATGAGTTGACTGACTACTCGACTACATTTGTCACTACCGAGTCCAATGGATCAGTTGTTAGTGATACTGGAGTTGTTATTGTTACTACCGACTCTCAAGGTTCTGAATACACCACTACTTCTGTTGTTTATGCTTCTAGCTCGTCTTCTGATGAATTGACTGATTATTCCACCACTTTTGTTACTACCGAGTCCAATGGATCAGTTGTCAGTGATACTGGAGTTGTTATTGTTACTACCGACTCGCAAGGTTCTGAATACACCACTACTTCCGTTGTTTATGCTTCGAGCTCATCTAGTTCATCTAGCTCATCCGATGAATTAACTGATTATTCCACCACTTTTGTTACTACCGAGTCCAATGGATCAGTTGTCAGTGACACTGGTGTTGTTATTGTTACTACCGACTCGCAAGGCTCTGAATACACCACTACTTCCGTTGTTTATGCTACGAGTATCTCTTCGGCCTCGGTGTTGTCGTCGAATTATTTCTCGTCAGGGTTCTATTATAATAGCACAAGTTCATCAAGTTCATCTTTGTTAGATGAGTTTACGGACTACACCACTACGTTTGTTACGACTGAGTCTGACGGATTTGTTGCTACCGATTCAGGTGTTGTTGAAGTAACTACTGATTCTGATGGTAGTTTGTACACCACTACTTCATTATTCCCTACTGAAAGTGATCCATTCACCGATTACACAACCACTTTTATTACCACCAATTCTGATGGTTCTGTGTCGACTGATACTGGAGATGTAATTGTGACTACTAATTCTGATGGTAGCTTATATACCACCACATCAATCATCACTAACCCTGATACTGAATACACCACTACGTTTGTTACTACTAACTCTGATGGTTCTGTGTCGACTGATACCGGTGATGTTATTGTCACCACTGACTCTAACGGAAGTTTGTATACTACTACTTCAATCGTCACTAACCCTGATACTGAGTACACTACGACTTTCGTTACCACCAACTCTGATGGATCTGTTTCTACTGATACCGGTGATGTTATTGTCACCACTGACTCTAACGGAAGCTTGTACACTACCACCTCCATCATCAGTTCTCCATTCACAGATTACACAACCACCTTTGTTACTACAAACTCGGACGGTTCTGTTTCCACTGATACCGGTGATGTTATTGTCACCACTGACTCTAACGGAAGCTTGTACACTACCACTTCCATCATCAGTTCTTCATTCACTGAATATACCACCACCTTTGTTACCACCAACTCGGACGGCTCTGTTTCCACGGACACCGGTGATGTTATTGTTACTACCAATTCAGAAGGAAGTTTGTACACCACCACATCCATCATCACTGCTCCATTCACAGATTACACAACCACCTTTGTTACTACAAACTCGGACGGTTCTGTTTCCACTGATACCGGTGAAGTCACCACTGACTCTAACGGAAGCTTGTACACTACCACTTCCATCATCAGTTCTTCATTCACTGAATATACCACCACTTTCGTTACTACAAACTCGGACGGTTCAGTTTCCACTGATACGGGTGATGTTATTGTCACCACTGACTCTAACGGTAGCTTGTACACTACGACTTCAATTATTTCGGATTCGATTTCTGTTTATACTACAACTATTATTACTACTGACACTGTTGGAGTTCCATGTACCGAAACTGGGGTCGTGATAGTTACTACTGATTCTGCAGGTAGTACTTATACTACTACTTCATTAATTGGTGCTACATCGTTCACTGAGTATCCTACAACTTTAGTTACTACTCTTTCCAATGGTGAAGTCACTACCAAAACTGGGGAAGTCATTATTACAACCAATTCTGAAGGAAGCTTATACACAACAACTTCAATTATCTCGGGCATTCCAATTTCTGTTTACACTACAACTGTTATTACTACAGATACAGTTGGAGTTCCATGTACTGAGACTGGCATTGTGATAATTGGCACTGATTCTGCAGGTAGTACTTATACCACGACATCGATTATATCAGGAGATAATATAGCTTCTGTTTACACTACAACTATTATTACTACCGATACAGTTGGAGTGCCATGTACCGAAACAGCTGCTGTGGTTGTTGGAACTAATTCCAATGGTGAAACATTCACAACTACATCAATTATCTCAGGAGATAATGTAGCTTCTGTTTACACTACGACTGTTAGTACTACAGATACAGTTGGAGTTCCATGTACCGAAACAGCAGCTATTGTTGTTGGTTCTAATTCTGCAGGTGGAATATATACCATTACTTCAGTTATTGATGTTTCGTCCTCCACTGAGACTATTGCAGCCGAAGAAACTGGTATTACTGCGACAGGTAGAGTTGATTCTATCTCACCATCTGTAACATCTAGTTCAGTATTGTATGAATCTAGTACTTCAAGTTCGAATGGTCCATCTTCAATCTATCCTTCTGAGAATTCATCTGGAAACTTGATTGTTAATAAATCCATGATGATTATAACGTTGGCTTGTGCTTTATTGACTATTATCTTTGTTTGATGATAGTGTCACTTCCCAAAATCTTAAATTGGTATTGAGTTAAACAATTAAACTGTTCTTCATTATACCCAAATATACCCAAATCTATCCTTTCGAGTGATACACAGTATCTTTTACTTCTTTTCTTTTCTGTTAATGTATTTTCTTTACTTTTACTTCAATTTTCAAATTAAACTTTGTTTAATTGGATTGGTTATTTATAGATTCATTCACTTCTGTTTCATAAATTTATATATATTTATTTATTTAGTTAGTTAGTTCTACATTTTATATTTTCAGTTAATCAAATTTATTTATATATTAAAGAATTATCGTGTAACAGGAGGAACAACTTTCTCGAAATCATCCAAGATGTAACTCGTGGTTTAAAATACAGTTCCCCCAATAAGGTATTCAATTACATTAAAAGCCACTTTTCCGATACACAAGAAAAAAATATTAAATACGAGAGAGATTCCTTTTTTTTTAATGGAGTATATGGTATAAGGAACAGTATCTTCCGTTAATATATATATATATATCTTTTAAACTCTATAAGTCAATTGAATCCAATATCATATTAACATATTAATCAATCAATCATCATCTTCAACAACAACAATATGACACAACCTAAACTTATTTTACATTGGTATGTATAAGTTTTCCCCCGCCTTTTCAGCACTCACCTCCGAGAAAACTTTAAATTTCATTATACTAACAATAATTTTATTATAAAATAGGTTAGCCTCATCAAGATCACATAGACTTGTATGGTTATTTGAAGAATTAGAACTTGAATATGAACTAAAAATTTATCATCGTACTAAGCAATATCGTTCTCCTCCCGAGTTAGTTGCAGTTCATCCATTAGGTAGATCACCTATACTTGAAATTATCAATGCCGATGGTAAACTGACCAAATTAGCTGAAAGTGGTCATATAATTCAATATATTCTTGATAAATTCGATAAGGATCATAAATTGATTCCTGTGAGTGAAGAAGATCAGGAAGAAGTTGATTTTTATTTACATTTCACCGAGGGAACTTTACAACCTGATTTAGTATCTATTTTTGTTAATCAAAATGCTGCTCCTCATGCTCCATGGGGATTTCAATATTTAACCTCAGTGATTACAAATATACTTACTAATGCTTATTATGGACCTCATTTATTAGCCAATTTAAATTTTTTAGAAGATAAGCTTGCTAAACAACATGAAATTGGTAATAAATATTTCGTGGGTGATAAATTAACTGGAGCTGATATTATATTATTATTCCCATTATATTCTCATTTATTTGGACCTCCCAAGGGTAAAAGACTTGAACCAAGTGGTACAGATGTTGAGAAGGCTTATCCTCATTTGGGTCAATGGGTTAAAGATATTGGTAAGGAACCAAAATTGATTAAAGCCAATGAAGTGGTTCTTAGTCTTGATCCAACGGTAAAATTATAGGTGGTTTTAAATAAATAAATAAATTCTTTCTTTTTTATGAAAAATACAAAATTGATTTCTAGTACTTTTGCTTACTCTACGTTTAAATATTTTGAAGTTAAAAGTGTTTCTTTCTTCTCTTTTAGCTCTTAGCTTTTAGTTTGAATTTACTTCGCCCCACCCCTCCAGAATTGTAAGTAAAGAAGAAGGAAGACAAGGAACTTAAATATATTTTGCATGACATTAAATCTGTGATACATGTCATATTTTCATGCTTAAAAATATCATCATCACTAATCAATCAATCTATTTCATCTTTACATACATTTTGCATTTACATTTACGTAAAAGCCTTTCCATCGTTTATTTTTTGTTTTATGTACCGAGGAACAAAACAGAAAAAACAGTTTCTTTTCATTTCTCTCCTTTTCTTTTTAGCAATCGTAAAATGAACTCCACCAGGGCACGGATACGGATAATTCTTTTTGTATAATTTTCAACTCCACTTACCAGGGGAATGGATACGGAATCTCTTTGCGTTGCTGCTAGATTTTAAAAACTAGAAAATTTAATTTGCCATTCTACTAACCTTTGGTGGTGGTTTGATTATAAAAGGAACCCTGAATCTTCATTATTTGTTTATCTTCTTGATATACATCAACAGTTAAACTTCTTAATAATGTCGACTACTCAACCCCAATCTCAACCCAAATTGATATTACATTGGTAAGTAAACTAAATCCCCCAGTAAACATCATTTCAATCCAATTTACTAACAATTAAGTTCAGGTTATCATCTTCCAGATCACATAGAATCGCATGGTTATTTGAAGAATTAGGTCTTAATTATGAATTAAAGATTTATAATCGTACCAAAGAATATAGATCACCTCCAGAATTACTTAAACTTCATCCCTTAGGTAGATCCCCTGTTCTTGAAGTGATTGAACCCGCTACAGGTAAGGGTAAATATATTGTTGAAAGTGGTCATATTGTTCAATATATCATTGAGAAATATGATACCGAAAAGAAACTTACGCCTTCCAATGATAATGATCAAGAATTAATTGATTTTTATTTACATTTTGCCGAAGGAAGTTTACAACCTGATTTAGTTTCAATTCTTGTTAATAATACGGCTGGGACAAGAGCACCATGGGGATTTCAAACATTAACCAAACAAATCACAACTTTAATCACGAAAGGGTTTTATGGTCCTCGATTATTCACCAATTTGGATTTCTTAGAGACCAATCTTAAGAAACAACATGAGTTAGGTAGAAAATATATCGTGGGGGATAAATTAAGTGGTGCTGATATTATCTTGTTGTTTCCAATTTATAGTAATATCTTTGAGTTTCCTGATTCTTCACGAGCCTTATTACCTAAGGGTACTACTCTTGGGACAGAATATCCTCATTTAACTCAATGGGCTAATGATATCAAAAAGGAACCTAAGTTAATTAAGGCCAATGAATTCGTTCATACTTATGATCCTGCTTCTAAATTATAATTATAATTATACTTATTATTATTTTAATCTTTTATTTATTTAGTCTATATTTAGTCTGTATTTAATCTGTATCTCAATCCCAATGCAAATCTTTATTACTAAATTATATCAGTGATATAAATTACAAAACCTATTTGTAACATTTATATACTCAATCACTATTTAAGAACATTGTTTCCTAAACAGGCTTTATTTGCAATTGTTACTTCCCTCGTTAGGCTTAAATAAGTCAGACGCACATAAAATTTAAAGATTTTTATTTTTATTGTGCGGTCCCCCGCAAAACAAAATAAAAAAAAAAATTTTTATCTCCAGAAAATTTCCTAACTGGGCAATGGTATTAATCGTATCAAATTGTTATTGAGTCTCATAGGATGGTGGATACTTCTTGATATAAAAGGGATCCTGAAATCTGAAAGGATGAAAGAAGAAAGATGATGAAATTTGGAATTTGCTTAAAAAAGAAAGAAAGAAAGACAAAGAGTTGTTCAATACAATATAATATAATATAATACAATCAATATTAGAGTCAAATTTAATACAATGGCACCTTCAGCTCGTCGTGATAAGTTCATATTACACTGGTAAGTAAAAGTCTACTTTGAAGAATCAGAGAGAATGAAAGAATACTAACTAACTACTATATCTAGGCTTGATGAATCAAGATCACATAGGATCTTATGGATTATGGAACTCTTGGGATTAGACTATGATGTTAAGATCTATCTTAGACATCCTGCTACTTGGAGAGGACCCAAGGAATTATTCAATGCACATCCTACTGGTAAGGCGCCCGTGTTGGATATAATCTTTGCTGATGGACGTGAACCCTTAACATTAGCTGAGAGTGGATTTATTATTCAATTCCTTTTGAAATATTATGATACTTCGAATTTATTAATCCCAGCTGATATAAGAGATCAATTAAGAGTTGATTATTATTTACATTTTTCCGAAGGTTCATTACAAAGTATTTGGATTACTTTACTAATAAACTCGGTGGCTAAGGATGTTGCACCCTTTGGATTAAAGGGAGTAGCAGGGATTGTTTCTAAAGGATTAACCAATGGATATTATGTTCATGAATTTGATTTATTTATGACATATCTTGAAAATCAATTAGAAAAGGAAGGTACGGGATATTTCGTGGGTGATAAATTAACAGGAGCAGATATTATTTTATCATTCCCAATTTATGAAAATGTATTTGATAATTTAGAAGGGGTTAAACAAATTATTCATGATAAACGAAATTATCTTAAATTATATCCAAATTTAGCCGCTTGGAGTCTAATGGTAGCTACTCATCCAGCATATATGAAAGTAACAGCCTTGATGGAAGAAAAATTAGATGATTTGATTCAATCCAATCCAAATTTCACATATCAAAATAGTAAATACAAATGATTGTTACTTTTACTTTTTAAAGAATATCATTTGATATTTAGAAGAAAGAAGGTTAAATTTTTCAACTGTGTTTTGTGTTTTGTTAATTGTAATTTAAATTAATAATAAATGTCGATATGATATGATTTTTGATTTTATTATATATAAAACTCAGTAGTAGTTTAGGATAAACTATCTACCATAAAGAGCGGGCCGGTGGTTAAATTTTACAGGTGAAGAAAATGTTTGCCGGACAACAGGCTGATAGGCAGGCTGATAGGTAGCAATCCAAGCCACGTATTTATCCCAATGAAAGGTTAAAAAGGTGTTGAGTTTCTGTATATATTATAGTGTATTAATTGTGGAGCGCAAATCCACTATATAATCATCCTGATTGTTAACTATCAAATCCACACCTAATCAAAAGGTTAGTGGAGATAAATACAGAAGGGGGAAAAAAAACTGTCTAAGGAGCGAAACTTAAAAGTTGCAGCCACACCTTTTAATAAACCCAAACAATCAAAAGTAATTACAATGATAGTAGAAGATTCAATTAGTAATCGATAATTTATAATAAATACTAATAATAATCTCAATTTGATATGATTTGATTTGATTTGATTTGATCTTATATCTTTATCAATTGATAATCAATCAAAAGATTAATACAAAGACAAGATGGCTCCTACAGTTGCACCAACCACCACTCCAGAAACTCAAGAAGATATCGAACAAGTTGTTCGTAAATTGGCTTCATTAAAACCAATCAGTAGAGGTAATTATACTGAAAAACATATTCATGGTAATGAAATCTCGGCCTTGGATGATTTGCCTGAACCAGCCCGTAAAAGATTTGAAAGACATAATGTTGATTTATCTAAGGGATACCCTATCAAACCTCCCTTTGATAAAATCCCCAAGTTTGTTGATGAAGCCTTTGCCATTAGAAATGAAGAATATCCATATATTGAAAGAGGTAAGAATGCTGATCCTGAAAAGAAGGCCTTGTTTGGTGCTGCTAAAGAAGTTATTCATTTAACTAAACATATTGGTACTGAAATTGTTGGATTACAATTGAGTGATTTAAATGATAAACAAAAGGATGAATTAGCCTTGTTGATTGCTGAAAGAGTCGTTGTTTTTTTTAGAGATCAAGATTTAGCACCTCAAAAACAATTAGAATTGGGTCATTATTGGGGTCAAGTTGAAGTCCATGCCCAAGCTCCAAGATTAGTTGATGGGATTTCTGTGATTTGGTCGGATTATAATAGAAATAATGGATTACCATTATCATTTAAAAATTCAAGAATTGGGAATTCTCAATGGCATACTGATTTAGTTCATGAAAAGCAACCGGCTGGAATCACTCATTTACATAATGATACTATCCCCAGTGTTGGTGGTGATACTTTATGGGCTTCAGGTTATGCTGCTTATGATAAATTATCTCCTGCTTTCCAAGAATTTTTAGATGGCAAAACAGCTATTTATAGAAGTGCTCATCAATATATTGATCGTGAAAACCCCTTGAAGGGACCTAAATTCATTGAAAGAGAACATCCTATTGTTAGAACTCATCCTGCCACTGGTTGGAAATCCTTATATGTTAATAGATCAATGACGGTTCGTATTGTTGGTTTAGAACCTGATGAATCCAAGACTATTTTAGAATATTTATATTCAATTTATGAAAAGAATTTAGATATTCAAGTTCGTTTCAATTGGAAACCATCTCAACCAGGGTTGGGGACTTCTGCTATCTGGGATAATAGAATCTCTCAACATAATGCTGTTTGGGATCATGAAGGTTTGGAAGCAAGACATGGAACTAGAGTTACTTCATTAGCTGAAATTCCATATTTTGATCCAGAATCTAAATCTCAAAGAGAAGCTTTGGGATTACCATTGAATTAGATTGGTTTAGCCTTTTAGATGTTAGTATATCTCACTTCTCTTTCAATTCAAAATTAAAATATAGTTGACTGTTTGCTTTTAAATCGAATGTAAATTGTACTATCTATCTCTCTCCCCCCACGGTCTCACTTCACAAAATCAAAATATGAGCCACAATTATAAATAGTTTACATACTATTGAGGTATGGATGTCTAAAATCCCTTTTAAAATTCCGCTCCGGAATCAACCAACCCTTTGACTTTTAGTAAACTGTCATATATACAGTATATATAAATTTGCAATCTTTTGTCTTTTTTGATTGATTGTGGCTCTCTCTCCATTTATATTTGCTATGTATACATTAATAAGCAAAAATGTATATAAGTATACCTACCTAATATTGACAATAATCATTCGATGATTCAAATTATGATTCAAAATTCAAATTCAAATAAATAGATTTAAATATCTTCTTATTTCTATCATCATCATTGATTTTAATTACTGGTTTAGTTAAAACTTCAATATATAGATAATAAAACTGAAATAAAATCAAAACAATATGTCACCATCTGCAGCTGCTGTACCCCCTCAACCAACTCAAGAAGAAGAATTGGCCAATACCATTAAGAAATTAGCCTCTTTAAAACCAATTGGTCATTCATCATTCAAAGGTGATATTAAAGTTGGTTATGATGGATCTTGGATTGAAGGATTACCTCAAACTACCAAGGATAGATATGCAAGACATGGAGTTGATATTAGTAAAGGATATCCTTATGTTCCCGAAAATGATAAAATTCCAAAATTTGTTGATGAAGCTTATGAAATTAGAAATAAAGATTATCCATTTATTGAAAGAGGTAAGAATGCTGATCCTGAAAAGAAGGCCTTGTTTGGTGCTGCTAAAGAAGTTATTCATTTAACTAAACATATTGGTACTGAAATTGTTGGATTACAATT
Source organism: Scheffersomyces ergatensis (assembly GCA_030575095.1). Classification (NCBI taxonomy): domain Eukaryota; kingdom Fungi; phylum Ascomycota; class Pichiomycetes; order Serinales; family Debaryomycetaceae; genus Scheffersomyces; species Scheffersomyces ergatensis. The sequence goes on along the minus strand of JAJMHX010000029.1, from coordinate 14,266 downwards.
GAGTGATTTAAATGATAAACAAAAGGATGAATTAGCCTTGTTGATTGCTGAAAGAGTCGTTGTTTTTTTTAGAGATCAAGATTTAGCACCTCAAAAACAATTAGAATTGGGTCATTATTGGGGTCAAGTTGAAGTTCATCCTCAAGTTCCAAGAATTAATGAGAATTTAGATGGGATTTCTGTTATTTGGCAAGATTATTTTAGAGCCAAATATGGTTTAGGATTAACTTTTAAAAGAGCCATTGGTGGTAATTCTCAATGGCATACTGATTTAGTTCATGAACATCAACCGGCTGGAATCACTCATTTACATAATGATGCTATCCCCAGTGTTGGAGGTGATACTTTATGGGCTTCAGGTTATGCTGCCTATGATAAATTATCTCCTGCTTTCCAAAAATTCTTGGATGGTAAGACTGCTATTTTTAGAAGTGCTCATCAATACGTTGATCGTGAAAACCCCTTGAAAGGTCCAAAATATGTTGAAAGAGAACATGCTTTGGTTAGAACTCATCCTGCCACTGGTTGGAAATCCTTATATGTTAATAGATCAATGACGGTTCGTATTGTTGGTTTAGAACCTGATGAATCAAAGGTTATTTTAGAATATTTATATTCCATCTATGAAAAGAATTTAGATATTCAAGTTCGTTTCAATTGGAAACCTTCAAAGGAAGGATTAGGTACGTCTGCTCTTTGGGATAATAGAATCTCTCAACATTTTGCTGTTTGGGATCATGAAGGTGGTGAAGCTAGACATGGAACTAGAGTTACTTCATTAGCTGAAATTCCATTCTTTGATCCAGAATCTAAATCTCAAAGAGAGGCCTTGGGATTACCTTTGAATTAATGTTAGATGTTTATAGTTTGATACTTTTGATATTTAATATAGTAAACAAGATAAAGTAATATATAAAAGCTTTTTGAATTGATTATCTATATTTTGATTTTTAATCAATTTTTAAGACCAAAAGTTGACAAAAAGTTGTAAAAAAGTATTAAAATTAATGTAATAAAAGTGTAGGAAACAAAGAGTACAACGGAAAGAGGAAAGGATTACAAAGAAACTTTATTCATGGGTTACTTGCTGGTATATATCTAATAAGTAGAGATATAGTTAACTTTTAACAACCGGTAGACGAAGAGTGGATCAAATCAACTTTTGAGTAGTAGTGTGCGAAATTTAATTTTAAAACAATCACAAGATTGTTAATAACACCTTAGTTGAATGATTCAGTAGAATTGTATTAGCATTAGCTTCAATACTTCATAAAATATAACTATACAAATGATTGTCAATTACAATTGATTTTTTGATAAATAGCTGGTTTTGAAGAAGATTGGTTACAGAGGAACTCCAGGAGGTAGACAGAGGCATGATTTATTACCCCTCTAAGTATAAATATTTTCAACCCACAAGTACTCGTATAAACTAATATAATTACATTATATACATTCATATATAAGAACATACATGGGAGAGATAGATAGATAGATAGGTGTATATATATAATGGATTCTTATCATTTATAACCATTCTCTTCTCCTTTATTCAACAATGTTAGTAGGTTAGTTAAGGTTTAAGTTAAGACCAACCAAAACAAAGAAAAAAAGAAAAGTAAAAAATAAAAAAAAAAAGAAATCAAAAACCATTTAGACGCTGTGTTTTTAAAAATTTCTGTTCAATTTCTCTCCCATCCATTCCACATCAAGGACTATCTACTCATATCACATCTCTTTTATGAACAAACAGTTGGTAACTGGAATCAACTGATCTATATATATATGTATATATATATACTTTCATTCATCAAATAGTCAACTCACTCAACATTTATATTATCATTCACCTTTTTTGATTTTGGTTTGATTTGATTTGATTTGGGTTTCGTTCCAATTGCTTTTCAATCGACCACCAACCAATTGAGAAAAAAAAAAAACTCTCCCAATTTTCTTCAACCGCTGTCTTTCACTTCCCATTCCCATATCTTTCAAAGGTTGACTATATCAATCACAACAATCCAATCCAACCCCATCCATCCATCGCTTGATAATCTCATAGGATTTAATCATTTTGTTGTAACTTTACATTTTTTTTTCATCATCCTATCTAATATATATTCACTCCAATCATTCTACGCTGTGTTTTTATATTCATCATCTAAGACTTGAAATATAATCATCCATTCAACGTTTTATCACCTTTGTTCCATCATTCACTACCACTAGATTGATTTAGCATTATTTTTTCATTTCTAAATACATTTTTTTTTTAATTTCATTAGATCTTTGAACTTTGTCATTTCCATTATTCCGATTCTAGTTAGTTATATTCCCAATTCCAATCTACCTGCATTTACTTTACTTCCCTTCCTCCCTTTTGATTAATCATTCCCATTTGTATATAATACTCAAATCATTCGTTTAATCAATCAATTATAATTAATTCCATAATGAGTAGAACCCAAATACCATCAAATCCAGCTGCATTGGCTGCTGCTGTGGCTTCTCATCAACCTTCAACTTCAAATAATAATACCAATAGTAATATAGCTTTGGTTAATAGTACCAATAATATAGCTGCCATTAATAATGCAAACACATCCAATATCAATTCTGGTAATTCCAATAATAACAATAATAATAATAATAATAATTCTGTTGTTGGATTACATTATAAAATTGGTAAGAAAATAGGTGAAGGTTCATTTGGGGTAATATTCGAAGGTACTAATATAATTAATGGTGTACCGGTAGCAATTAAATTTGAACCAAGAAAAACTGAAGCACCTCAATTAAGAGATGAATATAGAACTTATAAACATTTACAAGGTTGTGAAGGTATACCAAATGCTTATTATTTTGGTCAAGAAGGTTTACATAATATTTTAGTTATTGATTTATTAGGTCCTTCTTTAGAAGATTTATTTGATTGGTGTGGTAGAAGATTTTCTGTTAAAACCGTGGTTCAAATAGCAATTCAAATGTTAACATTAGTTGAAGATGTTCATCGTCGTGATTTAATTTATCGTGATATTAAACCTGATAATTTCTTAATTGGTAGACAAGGTTTACCTGATGAAAATAATGTTCATTTAATTGATTTTGGTATGGCCAAACAATATAGAGATCCAAGAAGTAAACAACATATTTCTTATCGTGAAAAGAAATCTTTATCTGGTACGGCAAGATATATGTCAATTAATACTCATTTAGGTAGAGAACAACTGAGAAGAGATGATTTAGAAGCTTTAGGTCATGTATTCTTTTATTTCTTAAGAGGTCAATTACCTTGGCAAGGTTTAAAAGCTCCAACCAATAAACAAAAATATGAAAAAATTGGTGATAAAAAGAGAACAACTCCTGCTGTGGCATTATGTGATGGATTACCAAGACAATTTGCTGAATATTTGGATTCAGTTAGAAGTTTACCATTTGATGCAGAACCTGCTTATGAAGAATATAAATCATTATTGGTTTCAGTATTGGATGATTTAGGTCAACAATGTGATGATGATTATGATTGGTTACATATTAATGGTGGTAAAGGTTGGGATGCCAGTATTAATAAAAAACCAAATTTACATGGTTATGGTCATCCAAATCCTCCCAACGAAAGAGAAAGAAGACATAGAGATCAAAGAAGATCAAGACAACATCCTCAAAATAATAATCAAAATAATAATCAAACTTCAAATCCATCTAATCAACCAATTGGTCAATCAAATCAACAATTACAATTACAATTACAAAATAATCAAAATAATTTACAACAAGGTGGTCAACAACAATTATCTGCTGCTCAATTACACCAACAAAAATTACAACATTTGGTTAATAGACCTTTACCTCCCATCAAACAAGAATCTCAATCTGGTATTGGGGGTGGTATAGGCAATGGTTATAGTAATGGTGGTAATGGAGAATTGATTGATTCAAACCATGCTATCAAAAACCAACCTCATAATGGAAATTATGAATCTTCACCAATGCAAGATCCTTATGAACAACATAGAATGAATGGATATGAAGAAAATAAAGGATTCTGGGCTAAATTATGTTGTCAATAATGTTCTATTCCATTCCATTTAATTTAATTTAATTCAATTCAATTTTTAGATTTTTTAAAAAACCAAACCAAAACAGACAAAACATCCCTTCCTCCTTTCCTCATATAATATATTATATTCTTTTATACTTTTTTCAATACTTTTTCCTTCTTCTTCTTATTTTTTACTTTTACACTATTTTATTTGATGTTCTATTTTATATATTAATTAAAAAAAAAAATCCAACATTATACATTTAAATTCATCTTTTTTAATTATTATTATTAAATTTATTATTGTATATATTTCATCTTATTAATTAATTTATTAAATTTATTGGAAAGAATCATACTTTTGATGTTTCTTAAGAGCTTTAGCCCATTCTTCAGGAGAAACTTCCATTTCCTTATAAGTTTTATGTAAATAAGCTTCGATTTCAATCAATGAATCCATAGCATATTCCTTTCTAAACTTCCCTTCTTCATCACGACTTGTCTTATTCAAAATATCTAATTTGGACTTCATTAATTCAACACGATAATCAATCCATTGACTATAAAATTCATTAAATCTTGATCCAAAGTTAATCTCGGGCTTGACAGTCGACAAAACCGAAGAATCCTTCTTCATGGGGTCCTTAGCTCTATAAGAAGTAACCATTGTAATTCTTTCCGTCATACCAATAGGTGATTTGGCAATATGTTCAATCATTCTCCCCTGTAACACAGCAGCAGATCCCTTCTTGGGACCAGGAACAACGGCAATCTCACCATTACCCATGTGTAATCCAGTTTCTCCGCCAATCATATTGGTTGTGTCGGATAACATCAACACACAGACAAAGGGGTATGAATCCTTATGCCAGCCCACCACGGCGGGCATATCATCTGAATTGGCAAACCCCTTGGCTTTAGCAGCGGCCAATTCCTTTTCAACCATGGCATCATCCTTCATGGCAACATTAACATGGGCAATTTCATAATCCATAATGACTTCCAATTCAACACCGGCCATCTTATTAATAAGTTCCATTGTTTTGGGGTGAGTCCAGGCTTGATAAATAAAAGGAGTCAAGATAACATCATCATTCTTAACATACCCACGAATCACACAATCCATCCCACTAGTCAGGTTGTATGCAAACCTAGCATAATTCAAAAACGTCTCTTTATTTAATATTTCAAGTCTCATGATTTCAATAGCATCTTCAGTGAAAAGGGGGAAAGGATCACTAACTCCAGTCTCTGAGATTTGGTCAGGATGAGTTACTCCCAATTCTTCCATTGAAATTGTTCTTGTGGAATTATATTGATCAACAGCAACATCAGGATTGGCATAATAACTAAGATGAATCATAGGATCAAATTGAATTGAATGATTAGTGGCACTACTAGTTGAATCCTTCATTTTATCAAGAATTGATAAATAAGTCGAAGAAATTTTGGATTCATAGACTGATTCAGGTAATTTAGTATGAATATTCCCATTTTGAATGAAATCAATTAAAGAAACACTAGCCATATTGAAATGTTTATTATTGTTATTGAATTATTATTATTAGTACTGATTATACAAGGACTCAACATCATATGTTGAGAGTAAAAGGTTAGGGGACTAACTTGTTTATATTTATAGTCAATAGAATATTTTTGCAGAACATGGCATGGCTTTGTTATCTCTTTATAAACAGAATAGCAAACTCAACCCCATTGCAGGAAAAAAATATGACAAGGACCGCCATTTATAACCTAAAATGAGAATTAATTCCATATATAAAAAATATATCAACATACATTACGAGGCGGAATAACATATCATAACAAAATGGGATGAGATGTAAAGTATGGGCAAGGGGTGGGGGAGCGGTAGGGATACAACGGTGTGAGAGAGACAGAGAATTTGAATCACCTTGGTTATTTTAATGGAACGTGGAACAATGTACCCGTAACGTAACATACATGTAACAGATATATAACCAGGCGGTACTTGCCCATTTATCAAGGGGGGGAGGGGAGGATTGCATGAATAATAATTTTGTTTCAATCTCTTATCTTTTAATCAACGTATCGTTTCCACTCATGATTGCGAAAAGAAAAATGATTTTAATTACTTAATTAGTACAAAGTAGCCATTAAATTCGTTTATAATTACGATTTCATAAAGTATTTATTATTATTATTATTATTATTATAAGTAATTATATCTTTTATAACTATAACAACGTCAATCTTTAGATTACTATTATATCTCCCTGGAAAATAATTTCTTACTCCTATGGTATAAAATTCCGCTCCTATTATAAAGCGGGACATCCATGCCGCAAAGCCATGTTAATTCTCCACAAATTAAAATACAAACAATTGGAAAATGCAATCATTGGAGTAACTACAAGCCAATCATGAGTTCACAACAGGATCAGGATCAAGACCACCATAAAGATGCAATCGATGCGAACCTCAAGCGGTTTAATGCCGAGTTCGCCTTGCGATATGATTTACAGGAATCAGTGACTGTATTATCATTATTATTTGCAAAGACATTACTTGAATTTAATCCTTCTAAACCTAGGAAATCAGTTAAGGAAACCGAAACTATATTAGGAGATCCCATGCTACTTAATAATGGCTTCTCAATACAAGAAACCTTACCTGATCCATCTACATTCCCACAAAAGTTTCCACATTCATTATTCAAACCAGGTATGAAATTATTGGATTTCGCCTGTGGAACTGGTCTTGTTACTACTAAATTGATACCTTATCTTTCCGGAAATGATGACTCAACTTTGACTGAAGTGGTAGGAATTGATATCAATCAAGCATTCCTCTCTAAATTTGATGATAAGGCAAGCAAAATCACAACTCCTAATGTATCTGTTTCTTCTCATGTTTATGATATTCTTGATGAAAGTATTCAGTCGAAATTAAATTCTCAGTTCAATAATAAATTCGATTGTATCATATGTACTATTTCATATCATCATATTGATAATTATCAAAAAGTTACTAAGAAATTAACAGAATTCTTGAAACCTGATGGATGGATCTTTATAATTGATTTTTACAATGAAGATATTGAGAATACTCCATCATCATCATCATCAGTGATACCAAGTAGCAATGACGCTGTAAGACATATGGGAGGATTGAAACTCTCAGCCTTGAATGAAACATTAGGTGATTATTGTAACTTAAGACATGTATCCAGCGCAAGACAATTTAAGAGTTATATTTGGCAACCTGGTGGATTTATCGATAATCATTCTCCTCAAGTTATAATAGACAAGTATCATCAGGGTCAATTGCCCTCGAAAAAGAGTCAATTTGATGAGGAGCTTTTCTTAATTGATAGTAGTATAGTAATGGCCGTGGGTCAGAAGTAAATAAAAAGTAATGCTAGATTTAAATTTAATAAAAGACCGATATGAAAATAAATAGATATCGTGTGCTATTCCCGTCTCGTATATTTCCTTTGGTTTATCCCCACGGTCGTGCCCAACATAAAAACCAGAAATTAAAAAAGTTGAACCCAACACACTACCCCTGTGTGTAAATAAATTTAACATAATATAAAGCATTTTATATCAACGTATGCTTAATCCTAAATCTATATCCTTTTCAAAAACCGATCCATCATATATATATAGGGTTTATAATCATACTGATTTAGCAAATACAACACATATACTACTGGTGCTTAAATTCTCACGTCACAAGCATACATACGTAAATCATCATCATAATGGCCACAAGACAATCGCTGAAGAGATTAACCAAGGAATACAAGACCTTACAGGCCAACCCTCCTCCATATATCACAGCCAAGCCCAACGATGAAAATATCTTGGAGTGGCATTATGTCATCACTGGACCTCCAAACACCCCCTTTGAAAATGGGCAATATCATGGTATGTTGAGGTTTCCCACTGAATACCCTTTCAAGCCACCTTCCATCTCAATCATTACCCCTAATGGTAGATTCCAATGTAATACTAGATTGTGTCTTTCCATGAGTGATTACCATCCAGATACCTGGAATCCCGCCTGGAGTGTGGCTACAATCTTGACCGGGTTATTAAGTTTTATGACAGGAGATGAATCAACAACAGGTTCTATTGTGACTAGTGAGAATGTCAAGAGAAAGTTGGCAAGAGATAGTATGAAATGGAACATAACAGAGAATCAAAGGTTTGTCAAACAATTCCCCGACTTTGTCAACACCAATAAGGTAGCCATCCAGAAACAAGCTGAAGAAGAATTATTAAGTAATGCACTTGGCCTCTCCAAGAATACCATAGTGGAAAATGAGAAACCCATTAATATTCAAGAACACCTTGACCGTATGGATCCAGAAGATAGAGCCCGTTTATTAGTGGAAGCCAATAAAACCATGGGTGGTGCAGATGTTGGTGTTGCAGGTGCTCGAGGTGCTGCCGATGGTGCAAAGAGCTTTGGAATAACTATGTTTGGTGTTGTCATCGCTGCATCATTAGCTGCATACTTTAGTCTCATAAGGAGAGGTTGATTAGGTTTGGTTTTCTCATGTCGTCATTTTATTATACCCGTTTCGTTATTTGAGCTCATTTTCACTTCCGGTTTTTGTTCCCGTTATCATGTCAGTTATAGAAATCGTCATGCTTTCTTCCTTTTATTTATTAAGATTATTACTGCTACTGCTATTCTTCCTTTTTATATATATATATTATGTGCCACTGCTATCTAGAATATGATTTTATGAAATGTATTTAATTTACAATCAAAGAAATTCTTCATCAATGTAAAAAGTGTACCATTATTATTAAAAATGCACCGGTGTTTTGCTGAAATAATAGCAGTCATTAGATGTGTATCATCCACGATATTTCCATACTATAAAGAAGCGTTGTAGTCGTCTAAATAATGTCACCTTTATGTAAAGACAATGAAAGGGTTCACCAGATATCTACTCAAACCTCCACACCGCAAACAAGGCACAACCGAAACTAAAAATAAATAAAAAAATGTATACAAATTTTTTCTCTATGAAACTAGAAAGACTCCGTAACAGTCTTTAATAAAGCGTGTTCGCCATTTTCTATCAGGCATCAATACCCATCGGCCATCATCTCAACATCTCCAACAACCACCGGTTCATCCAAATACGTCATTTTTCTAGTTGCCAAACTCGTGCCCATCCCTTTGAAAATTGTTCATAAGCCTCCAAAAACAAATATCGTTGTCCACAATTTTTGGCTGCCGATCTCACCACTATCATCTAAAATCCATTCATCAAGTATCAATCAAACTTAGGTTTCCTCACCTAATTATCATACCTTCTTATTGCATTTGTTGCCACCATGAGTAACACGAGTCATCCTTACCGTCAGAGGGTTCCGTCTCCAAACTCGGTGCCATACCCTGTTAATGAATATAGTCAAAATCCCATTGTTAATTCGAACGCGACTCTATCAACTTCAAGACCAACCTCAAGACCAACTTCTAGACCAACTTCTAGACCAACTTCCAGACCAAACTCCTCAATAATTAAAGGTAATGGCTCATCTATATCTCTTAATAAAAATCGTTCGCCGGTGCCTCCAGATTCAGGATCTACGTTATATCAGACTCCTATTGGAAGTCAACAAAATTCACCGCAGCATTATCAACAACAACAACAACAGCCACAACAACAAAATGCTATTCTTCAAGCACCACCTTTAACTAATGTTTTCAAGAATGCCGTTACCAACCAACTTCCTTATCCAAATTATGAATCTCAGACTCCACCTCCGGTTTTTGCATCTTCAAAAGAAGGAATTACTTCACCCCAATCAAACCCACTTTCAGCAACTTCATCAGTCACGAATTTTGCTTTAACTCAAAGTAGTTTAAATGTACCTCCAACTGAAGATTCACAACTTTACTCAAAGTCAGAAACCAATTTAGCTTCACCTCCTTCAAAGTATGGGCATATCAGATCTGTATCTTCGACTTCTTCATTCTTTTATGATCATAATGATAATGGAAGTATGGTTGACTTCAGTCAAAATGTTATTCAACAATATTTAGGTAGTAATTCAACTCATTTATTACCCAGAATTAAAACTATTGAACTATACAGAAAAAACGCCAAAAAATCAAATGATCCAACTGTTTTGTTCCAATATGCACAATATATGCTTCAAACTGCTTTATTATTAGATTCTGATCAATTGAATTCTCAGGCTACCAATACCAATAGTGATGGTACTGCTTCTAATAGTTCGTCACTTAATACTCCAAGTAATTCAATCGAAAATTCCCCAAGAAAAAATGGTCCATTTGATAAACCTCAAAATTCATCATTACTTGCATTACAAAAGACACATAAGAAATCTAAATCAGATAATTCAATCGATGGTCTTACTAATGGTGAATATGCTGGTAAAAATGGGAAAATCGATGATAAGAAATTAAAACTGTCATTATTGAAAGAAGCTGTGTTTTATTTGAAGAAATTATCCGATAAAGGTTATGTTGATGCTCAATATTTATTAGCTGATGCTTATAGTTCAGGGGCATTAGGTAAAATCGAAAATAGAGAAGCATTTGTATTATTTCAATCTGCAGCCAAACATGGTCATATTGAGTCCGCATATAGAACATCTTATTGTTATGAGGAAGGGTTAGGTACTGGAAGAGATGCTAGAAAGGCAGTGGATTATCTTAAAATGGCTGCCTCTAAAAATCATCCTGCTGCAATGTATAAATTAGGGGTATATTCATTCTATGGTAGAATGGGATTACCTCAAGATACATCTACTAAAAAGATAGGTATTAAATGGTTAGAAAGAGCTTCTAATGTTGCCAATGAATTGACTGCTTCTGCCCCCTTTGAATTGGGTAAGATTTTCTATAATGGGTTTGAAGATATTGTTATTCCTGATAAAAAGTATGCATTGGAATTATATTCACAAGCCGCTGCATTAGGTCATATCGAAGCTGCTGCCATTTTAGGGCAATGTTATGAACATGGTGAAATTGTTAATCAAGATAATAACTTGTCAATTCATTATTATACCCAGGCTGCATTAGGTGGAGATCCGGAATCAATGTTGGCTATGTGTGCATGGTATCTCGTTGGTAGTGATCCATATTTACCTAAAGATGACAATGAAGCCTTTGAATGGGCTAAAAGAGCTGCATTATGTAACTTACCAAAGGCTCAATTTGCATTAGCTAACTTTTATGATAAAGGTATTGGTTGTATTAAGAATATCAATGAAGCTCAAATATGGTATAAGAAAGCTGCTGAGAATGGAGAAGAGAAATCCATTTCGAGAATTGCCGATAAAGATGCTGCTAATAAATTACAAAAGAAGTTGTTAAAGAAGAAATCAAGTGGTAGTCTTCTTAATGTTGGAGGTACCAATCCCAATCATAACGCTGGCATGAAGGGAAATGCAGCTCATGATAAAGATTGTAGGATCATGTAAAAGATTCTAATTTTCAATCTTTTTCTCCCATCATAGAGGGATAGTTCTATTTTTTATTTAACTCCTTTTTACAAAGGAGTTTCAATTTTGCATTCATGGGTGGGACCGATCACCCGAAATTTGGCCTATAGAAGGGAAACGTAAACCATTAGAATACATATTGCTTTCCTTTTCCAAGTTCATCCTTCAGTTCATCTATCAAGTTAGTATCTAATCATCATAATCATAATAATCATCATATATAAAAGTTTGTTTTTCCTTTTTTAATCTTATTTTATAGCATCTATCTTAGAAGTAATTGTTACCGTTTATTTTTCTACATACTGTACAATATTACCGTCATAATCATTAAAGCCTTGTATGTACGAGCATTATTTGCCCTCTGTAGTGTAATCTCATATTCAAAAACGGTAACAGAACTCAAGGAGCCCTAACAAAAACAAAACTTTTTTAGGGGTAAATTCATTTTTGTACAACGTTTCAAGTTTAGTTGCTTTATTTTTCTTGGTATTTTTAATATCCTTGTGCCCTGTGACGACAATGCTTTGAAATTTCCAACTGTTCCTGATGATACTAAGTGTAACAAGGCTCATAAGAAGCTGTACGAAGAGGACGGGTAGATTGCTGAATGACTCTCTCTGGGTAAAGGTTCGGTTTAATGCTTTAGCGAGTCATTTTGCACCACATGTAGAAGAGCAAATTATTCAAAAATGATCCATTGGTTGGTCCTGATTTCTCTGATTTACTCTCTGGCGAGATTGACCCTATTTATTTCTACTTTATATAGGATCAACCTAAAGTTTTTAACTTCATTGTCACAAAAGGAGAAATTGAAAAAAAAGCTAAGAATTATGAAGCAATGGTGCATCCTTCAATAATTTATCATATGTATGACTTCTTGCCACACCCACCACCCCATGTTGGTGTTGATTTTGGTTAATTATATATATGTATAAATACTTCTACATTTCCTTATTTCTATAGCTTTATCACTTTTCTTTTTGACATAAACTTGTCGTGACCACTCAATTACAACAATGTCTGCTAACGAATTCTATAATTCCTCCCAACAAGGCGAATACAACTCTGAACAAGGTCGCCAACAAGGTGGTCAACAGCAGCAACAACAATACCAAAATCAAAATCAAGGACAAAGTCAAGGAGGAGATGGTGAAAGGGGATTATTAGCTACCATTGCCGGTGGAGCAGCTGGAGGTTTTGCTGGAGACAAATTGGGAGGTTCCCATTCTACTTTAGGAACCATCATTGGGGTTGTTGCCGGGGCGATTGGAGGTAATAAGATCGAGGATGCCTTTGAAAACCATAATCAACATAATCAACATAATCAACAATCTGGCCAATATGGAAACAATGGTGGAAATTTTGGTGGTAGACCAGATAACTATAATGGTGGCCAACAACAACAACAACAACAACAACAATATGGTAGAAATGATGGTTATAACAGTGGCTCACAATATGGCAGAAACGATGGCTATAATGGAGGAGAACAACAATATGGTAGAAATGAAGGATATGGTGGTAGACCAGAGGGAAGATTTGAAGGTGGTCGTCAAGAAGGATATGGAAGAGAAGAAGGATACGGTAGAGAAGAAGGTAGACATCATCAAGGTAGAGAACATGATGGTCATCGTCATCATGATGAAGGTCGCCGTGAAGAACGTCGTGACTGGTAGTTGATATGATTCAATATGATTTAATATAATATTTAGTCAATTCTATTACCTTTTAAATTGCAATCAATGCAAGTAGATTACGGATATACGATTTAGTATGTGTGTTACGTAAGCGTATAAATGGAGCGGTATGGATGCACACATAGCCCAAAAGTACATACAAAAATGAAAAGTGGAAAGAGGAAAAAATAAAAAGAAATTTGATGAAATTTTGGCAGCCGTTCCATCAAACAAGGATTTTATAAATAGTGGGGGATTTCTTCAAACTAATTCTAAATTGATTGATTGGTTTATACAATATTATTATTGATATATTATATTAAATCATCATATTATACATACATACAAACTAATTTTACAATGCCAATTATTAGAGATCTTTTAGCTGTCGCTCAAGGCCAAGACGTTAACAATGGTAGAAATGGAAGGTCACCCAATAGATTTTCTCGCGATTCCGATTCAACAATAGGCTCACTTGTGGGGACCGTTGCTGGAATGGTCGGAGGTTCCGTTGGAATGGATAGAATGGGGAATACTTATGAAAGAGGAGATCCTAGACAAGGAAATTATAGGCAGGGAGACGTTAGACAAAGGGATCTTGATCTCAGACAAGGAGATCTTAGACAAGGAGATCTTAGACAAGGTGAAGTCAGACAAGTTATAACTAATGAAAAAACCGAATATGTGGAAAGTGATTTCAACGACTACGCTAATGAACCCCCAGCATATGAAACAGATTACGTTAGAAGCGAAAGTCAAAGCAGTTCTAGAAGTATAAATAATTTCCCAATTGCCGACTTACCTAGAAATGACTATGTAAGAAATTCTTATGGTCCAAATCAAAATTACAATTCAAATCAGGATTATCAAAATTATAACAGAAATGATACATTTTATCCTGGTCCCGGTGGATCAAATTATGGAAGAATTAATAATGGATTTGCTGGTGAATATTTACCAGATGGTTCTAGAGTGGGAAATGTATATTTGGATAGACAACAACTACCAAATGGGTATTATGATGGTGCTGGGTACGGAGGAAGTTATAGACGTAGTAGATCTCAAGA